>VNJV01012670.1:0-12102 GCA_008042635.1 Drosophila nikananu
TTTAGTATTACTTGACTATAGTAAAGCTTTTGACACTGTTAATCATAGTATACTTTGTACAAAACTGCGTAATATGTTTCAGTTCTCGAGCTCTTCTGTCAAACTTCTGTCCTCCTATCTTAGTAATCGTCGCCAATCTGTTGTAATACAAAACGCGTCCTCTTCATTTAAAATTGTCAGTCAGTTGTGTCCCTCAAGGCTCAGTCCTTGGACCATTATTGTTCTCGTTGTATGTTAACGACCTTCCCAGTGTTCTATGTGAGTGTAACATTCACTTATATGCGGATGATGTCCAGCTATATGTGAACCGTCCGTTAAGTAGAATAGATGAATGTATAAGCGTGTGTAACAGTGAACTTGAACGTAAAAGTGTATGGGCTAAAAACAACGGCCTTGGTATAAACCCTGTGAAATCAAAATGTCTTGTGATCAGTAAGAAAAAATGTATCCTAAATAATCTTAGTCCACTCAAGATTGACGACACTCCTTTGGAATACGTAGAGAACGCGTTAAATCTAGTATTTACTTTTAATAGAACTCTGACGTGGAATGATCACATCACAAGGGTAGTTGGTAAAACGTATAGAATATTGAGGTCACTCTCCATAACCAAACGTTTTCTACCAACCAACATACGGCTATTAATAGCAAAAACATGCATCATTCCTGTTCTTTTTTATGGCCTGGAAGTCTTTGCATTCTGCGATGCCAATAGCCAAAATAAAATCAAAGTTGTTTTTAACAATATTGCGAGATATATATTCGACCTACGCAGAGCAGAGCATGTATCTGGATTCGCCAATCAAATATTTCATATTGAGCTGACAAAATGGATAAAAATTCGCATCTTAATCTATCTGCATAAAATAATATATAGCAAGGAACCATCATACCTTTTTGACAAACTAAAGTTTATGACATCAAGAAGATCAAACAACATTATGTGCATTAGGCCCAGATCTCTAACAGCAGAGAGACAATTTTTTATAAACTCTATTCGATCTTGGAACCAGTTACCGGTCAACCTCAAAAGTATTAGCAGTGTGCCGCAGTTCAAACTTAGAATAAACACATATTTCAAAAATTTTCATTCTTAATTAAAGCGACTTAGGGCTTAGGGTTTAGTTTTAAGTAGTTTTAGTTAAACAACAAATAAAATTTGTAAAGTCGTTGTGACTAGCGCATTAATTTATAAGTCCCAGACTTGTAGCGTTAGGAATTATATATTTAAAATAAAAATAATAATAATAATAATAATAAAAAAATATACTGCTCATATCTCGACCAATTGAACTGTGCCCGAATCCCTGTAGAGACATACTCCCCGATGCAACTAGGCGTTGTGCAGCCTTTCTTGCAATCAGTTGCGCGTGGATGTCTAGGGGATCAACTCCTGTTATAGTTTCGAGTGCTTTTGTGTGGGTTGACCTCAGCGCCCCTGTTATGCAGAGCAGTGCTTGCCGCTGAGTTCTCTCCATGTGCTTGTTATAGGTGTTCTTTTTCATTTCCTGCCACCACACTAAGACTATAAATCAGAATTGGACGCACCACCGAGATGTAAATCCAGTGCATTAGAGCGGGTGAGAGGCCCCATGTGCTGCTAAGCATCTTCATGGATGCATATAGCGCTATGGTGGCCTTTTTACCCTCTCTAATACATTGGGCTTCCATGTCAGCTTGCTATCTAATACAATTCCGAGGTACTTGACTTGTATCTTCGGGGTAAGCCTGGTTGAGTTGATTTTCGGGGGGGGGGGGCCCATAGCGGCACCTTGTATCTCTTTGTGAAGAGAATGATGTCCGTCTTGTCCGCGTTGATACTGAGTCCTACCTTCTTCGGCGACTCACATATCTCCCTGATTGTTGATTCCATGACCGAGCTGAGGGTCGGCGGACAGACTCCCGTAATAATTATGCCTATGTCATCAGCATACGCTGTTATCTTTGGGGCCTTCCTTTCGAATCTCTTGATCAGGTCGTCTACCACCAGATTCCACAGGAGAGGTGAGAGAACCCCGCCTTGTGGCGTGCCCCTGTGAGCTCCCTTCACCCCAAACGGATTGTACCCGCCTACAGCTTAGAAGTTTCTTATCCGTGTTGGCCGCTTCTAGGCCGTGTATTATGGCGTCTGTGGTCACGTTATTGAATGCTCCGGATATGTCCACAAACACTCCAAGAGCATATTCTTTGTTGTGCAGGGCTCTCTCAATGGTGGCTACTAATGAGTGTAGAGCCGTTTTCTCTGATTTCCCTTTTGTATAAGCGTGCTGGTTGGATTACAGAAGTCTTCCCACATCGTTTCTGATGTATATGTCCAGCAGCATTTCTAGCGTCTTGAGTAAAAAAGAGGTGCGGCTGATCGGCCTGTAATCCTTGGGGCTCACGTGACTGCACTTTCCTGCTTTTGGCAGGAAGACATAGCCCGTGCTTAAGCAGGCTGTGTATATAGCGTAGAGCCTTGGGGTGATCGCTTCTTTGGTCACCTGTAGCATGGCTGGGAATATTTAATCTAGTCCTGGTGCCTTTATTCCCGTAAAGGAATCTATAGCCCATTGGATTCTCCTAGAGGATATTAAATTTGTTGGGAGACACTCTTCTCCAAGTGCGAGATCCTGGTTGCTTATTGGCATCGAATATCTCAGTACATCCTGGGAAGTGAGCATACATTAGTGCTGTTAGGGCCTCCTCGCTGCCCTCAGTCCACTGTCTTTCATCGCTTTTGAGCTGACTTTGTATGGTGGGTTGCTTCGATAGCAACTTCCGGAGTCTAGCCGTATCTGGGGCCGTCCCGATATTGGAGCAGAAGTTTCTCCACGAGCTTCTTTGTGCCCAGCGTATTTCCTTCTTGTAATCCCTGAATTGGGTCTTGTATTTCTCATTGATCATATCCGCTTTCGCCTCTTTGGCGATTTTGAAGAACTCTCTGAGGTTATTGCGTAGGAGCGAAAGATTACTGTTCCACCAGGGTGGCTTGGTCCTCTTTCTATCTCTAGATGTCGGGCATGCTGCACGTTGCGCATCTAGTAATTCCTTGGCTAGGGTCTTTAGGGACTTTTCTATGTCTTCAGCGGTTTTTACTAGGCCCGGGCCAGTCGCGAGTCGTGTTGAGATTGTCTTCCTAAACTTTCCTCAGTTAGTGTTTCGGGGGTTCCTAAAGACGGTTGGTTTGGGAGAGTGGTCGAAATCGTATTGGAATTGTATGTACATACTTATGATCTGAGAAGGATGGTCTCTCAAGGACTCTCCACTCTGATACCATTGTACATTGTCCCTTTGTGAGTATTAAGTCTAGCACGTTCGAGGAGGTGGGACCTACAAAGGTATGTTCCTCTCCCACGTTGTTAGTCGGTCACTCGTGGGAATATCCACTGTGTAAAGGACGAATAGAGTTGGCCCAAGTGCGCTGACTTGTAGGACTCCAGCTTCGATAGTGTACGATGTCGTAGATGCCGGAAAACGTTGTGTTGCACCTCACTGCGAAGACTCTGTTGTATAGGTAGGATTCAAGCAGTTTATGAGTGTACCCTGGCAAAGTGTGTTTTAATTTTATGCATGGGACTTTTGAGCCTGATGAGGTCGAATGCTTGAGATACATCGAGGAATATCGCTCTGAAATATTTTCTATACTCGAAGGCTGTGCGAATCTCTCATGTTATTCTGTTTACTTGATCGATAGTTCCGTGTTTTTCTTTGAAGCCAAATTGATGGTCTGGGATAATGTTGTGGGCTCCCATATATGGAATTATGCGAGTTAGAATGCATTTTGCGAATAATTTCGACAGTCATGATAATAAACTTTTTGGTCTGTAAAATGACGAAATCATGTGATCTTTCCCGGGCTTCGGTATCATTATAATAATTGATCTTTCCCCATTTACTTGGGTAGTAGCCGAGACCTATGTTTCCATTGAAGAGTTTGCAGATGAGCTCAATAGCACAGTACGGAAGTTCCATTATTTTTGTAGTTATTAGTTCACAGCCTGGAGCCTTTTTGGTTTTAGCTCCCTGATGACTTCTGTGATCTGGTATGGCTGAAATGATTTTGGGGTAAAATCAGTTTTAGAGGGGATTTGCGGAAGATCATAAACATTTCCGTCTAGAAGACGGATTTGCAACGCCCGTCGCAGACGCCCCTTTTCCAGAACCAGCTGTTTAAATGCAGGTTTGTTTTGTAGGTTTTAATTTCCACATCCTCAATGTGGGAACTCACAAACTTTCTGTATTTCATCCAGTTAGTATAGTGAGACGTTAGTCTGTAGCGGTAGTCTGTAATTTTGTAGCGATCCATACCGGTCTGTATGGCTTTGACCGCTTCAATCTTTTCAGTTTTGGTTGCCATTGTAGTAAGAGCCTCAGCAGTTGGCACCGAATACGCATTATTTGTAGGGATGTCAAACAAAATTCAGTAATCGATTATTAAATCATATGATTAATTGGAACAGTCATATATTATTAATTGCAATTAATTGAATAAAAATGAAAATAATCGATTAATCAATTGATATTTTTTTTTATGTATACATAATATGTAATTCTTTCTAATGTGAACGTTATGCAGTGGCTACCTTTTATAATTATCAAATACATTAATTAATCAACATTGATTTACTTATATTTTATTTATTCATTACTGAATTGAGAAACAATAACTTGGACAGACGAGAAGTAGTTAGTCTATTTCTGTATTCGGTTGCAGTAGCGCCTGCTTTAAAAAATGGCGCTCTGCTGGTACCGAAGTGCCAATAGAAAGCAGTACCGGCAATCTATAATAAATATCTTAAGATAAACTCATTGCCGACAGTGGGTGTCTAAAATAACAAAATGTTGAATATACTGATGATATAAGCAAATGAAAACTTATGTACTTGCCAGCTTGAGGGACGCGAACTCACTTGTATGGTTAAGTTTGAAATGGTGAAGCATTTAGTTGTATTTTTGCAATATCTCAGCTTTTTTGCGCATACACAACACTGCACATCCTTATCGTCGCATTTAGTAAAGTATTTCCATACTTAGCTGGTTCTTGGTAGCATAATTATTTTCTTACTCTTTCATTTATTACTTTTCGCGTAAAATTTCAGGGAAGATATTATTTTATAGTATAATCGATTATTGATTCAATTAATCGCAAACGGTTCTACGATACAATTAAATCGCTAATTTAAAGAAAATAATTGATTATTGTGTATCATATGATTAATCGTGCCATTCCAAATTATTTGTAGTTGATTTAGTAGTTGGTGGTGCGTTTGCTGCGCCTGTAGAATCTGTACCACTGCTACTTGTTGGGCCGTGTTCCGACGAAGCAGGTGTTGGGGTTCAGCATTGGTAGCTCCATGATTTAGGTATTGGCGAGAGCAGTGAGTGAGCAAGAGGTCGCTCTCGTGCTGTCGACGGTCAGTGGAGCCGGGTTGCTATTTGTTTACTTCTTTTCTTCGCCGGTATCGCGAGTTGAGATGTAAGAAAACAGGCGTTTCTTGGATTTACTGAGCTCATTCTTTGGATCGCTGCTCATTTTTTAGACCTTATTATCCGTGGCACTTATTAATTTTAAATTAAATGAGCACTTCTCTTAATCATAACACTAGTTATAAATACTATTCGCACTGTTGGGACTACTCCAGTATAAAATTCTTTATGTTTTCTTAAGTTCATCCACTCTCCATAATTGATTGTTCCATGATTGTTCATATGGCATTCGGATAGGTTTAAAACTGAGGGACTAGTTTGCGTAGAAACGGACAGGCGGAAAGATGGTCAAGGCCAGATCGACTCGGCAGTTAATTCTGACTAAAATTACAATACCCTGCAAGGGTATAAAAATTTTAACTTGTCCAATTCTTACCATATTTGAATACAATTTAAGATATGGCCATTTTGTATTATTCTAGAATTTTAATTTTATCAAAATCGGACAACTGTATCAAATAGCTGTCATAGGACCGATCAAAAAATTTTGAGGAAAAAAATCTAACTAAGCCAATTTTCCACATATTTTCATAAAATTTGAGACGTAGATATTTTGTATTATTCCAGAATTATCTTATGTCAGTACCCAAGAGAACGAAAAAGTCAGAAGAATTTTCTTCTTCTTCCTACTTACTGCAAGAGTATTTAAACTTCGGCAAGCCGAAGTTAGCTTCCTTTCTTGTTTTTTTCTAAATTATATATACTGTAAAATCCGGTTATAACTACTTTCAAGGGACCGACGATTTTACGTCGTTATAGCCGGTAGACGCACAAACCGGGAGGAGCAAAAAACATTTTTTTTGTTTTTTTTTATGGTTGCCATGTTCGTAATAGCTTTTAAAATAAAACAAATTATTATACCATGTACCGTAGGTACAAAGGTATATTAATTTCGTGCAAATGTATGTAACAGGCAGAAGGAAGCATTTCCGACCCCATAAAGTATATATATTCTTGATCAGCATCAACAGCCAAGTCGATCTAGCCATGTCTGTCTGTCCGTCTGTCCGTCTGTGTAAACGCCTAGATCTCACCAACTATAAGAGCTAGAGTCACCAAATTCGGTATGTAGGTCGGAATGTTTTGCACGCAGATCAAGTTTGTTTCAGATTTAAAAATTTCCCTCCCACTCCCCCGCAAATCAATAAAAACGTTTTGCAGCCGCAAATATTACCATATATCTTTCTTTTTGTGCATAGGCATGCATATGTAGAACATGTATCAATACCGAAAATCTGGTAAAGATCGGGTGAAAAACACAAAAGTTATTTACTTATCAGTGACCTATCTATTTGGCAGCTAGAAACAGGTGCATCCCAAAAAACAACAACAAAACTGATGAGCGCAAGAAACTAACTCCCGTGCGCAAAAAAGAGTTATCTCTGTCTCTGTCTTGCACACGCAAGTGCATGAGATGGTGGTGGTTTTGCAAAGAGCGAGTTTTTTTTACATTTCTTTAATAGGCAAAAGTCGCAATAGGCAAAAGCGGCGATATATTTTGGTACATGGTATATAACAGTCGTTCACGAACGACTGTAGCTTTCTTACTTGTTTTTTAAATCAAAACGAAAAATTTCATAAATTGCAAATTAAAATACATTTTTTACTTGGAAAAAACAGAAATATAACGGGGAATAGGCTATGAGGTCTGCACACCAGAGCGGAAAAAAACATTGGCGAGGTATCGATACATCGATGTTTTTTCTTAAAAACATCGAAACATCGATGTTGGTGACACCGTCGGTTGTAGTTTAGATTTTTTGGTATTATTTCGCTGTATTTTTTTCCGGCACGTCGCAATAACCGGTTGAATTGTCAAAAATCTCGTCGGTATAAGCGGTTCGTCGCTAAAAGCGGAGGCCCTTTCATATAAGTTTGTATGGGGACCAACCAAGCCATCAAGTTTTCGTCGTAACAACCGGTCGGACGCTATAAGCGGAGTCGTTATAACCGGATTCTACTGTATTTGATATAGTCGTCCAATTCCACTAATTTTTACACAATATATTTATATAATATAATATAATAAATATAATAATATTTATAATATATATACAGGGGTGCCACAGAAACCACTTCCGCTGCGAAGACCCTGAAAAATAATTCCGAGGTGCCACAGCACCTCCGCAAAAATATTTTTCGTGTATTTGCAACCCCAAAATATGGTATCTATCTCGCTCCCACCACATCGATAGATTCTAAATTTCGAAGTCAGGTTCAGTGATGCCACATTTTAGAGTTGTCGAGCAACTTTTAATTATTTTCGCGCCAAAAAATTTTTAACTTCTTTTTAAATAAAAGTAAAAACAAAAAAAATTCAAAAACAAATTATAACATTATTTAGAGAATAAAATAACCCAAAACCTACAATTTTACAACAATTTCATTAAAATGTTTGCTTATCAAATACATTTGTGTGTTCATCTAGCAACATGGCAACCCTGAGAGGCAATATCGAATGGTTTGTGAAAAAAATAAAAAACACAAAACTTATTCAATGTTGTATGGCACTTAGAAATTAATTTAGCGGAAATGTCATTTTGTGGAAATCAAAACAATTGTGTTTTGCATTTATTGTAAAAATTGCATAGTGATATCACCACCAGACGCACTGGCCGCCAGCTCTATACAACACCGACCACTCTGCGTTGACCACATTCTGGACGCCTGCAGTCGATTACCCTCAATTACATATCTATTATTTGGTACTCATAGTCCTTCCGATTGGTTAAGTGATCTGTCTTTTATGAATATCTTAAAGATGAATAAATTCGTCCAAAAAGCTTATTTTATTGCACGAAGTAAAAACCCACAAGTTTAAAGTCAATGGCGTCTTTAGCTAGTACTAATTAAATTTATTATGCTTATTGTTGTATACTAGACTTTATTTTGTTAAATAAATAAAATTAAATCCCATTAATTAAAAATTTATGTGAGTTTACATATTTTTATTTTAATACAATACAATATATAACATATTTTTACAAATATAAACCCTTAACTATTTTTTAAATAATATAAAAACAATCCTTTAGACGATTTGATATTTGATTTTGGGGGAAGTCTTTTGATAAGCAATTATCAAAAGTCGGAACAGCTTTAGTGAATTCATCAGCATCACTTCCTCGACGATATTTTAATCCCGAAACCCAGCCGGTTTTTTGTTTTATATCCAAATACATCTCTAACTCTAAGAGTTTGCCAAATAGATGTTCAAAGTCACGGTCTGCATTATTAAGAAATGTACATTGTATTGCATAACTTCCAAATATAAAACAATTAAAGAGGCGCTGAATGCGAAATTCAAGCTGTTTCATAATATATTTTACGTTAAGCTTTGTCACGACATACACGTCATATGTAAGCTCAAGGTTATGCCCTGCAGCACACTCAAATATCTTAGCGGATTGATGCTGTAAGAAATCTACATACAGTTTACGGCATATCAGATCATGTTTCGATTTCCAATTATGAAGAATAATGCTTTGAGTTTCTGCATAATAAAAAAATGTTTTCTGAATGGCGGTTAATGTGCCTATAGTAAATTCCAAGGCATCGTTAACAACCTCGGAAAGCCTCATATGGAAGAACTCCATTTCTGCAAAATAGTTAGTTAGTAAAACCTTCACATATTTTGGTTGAGCTGTTGGGATTCGGCGTAGTTTTAACAATAATGCGTGACTTGAGTTCTTTGATGTCTCATAAAATGTTTCGACATCATTTGAAAACTCTTCAAAAACTCTTGAAGCTTCATAAAAAAATGTTAGTAGCTTATGCATCCTAACTATATAATTTTCTGCACTCGTGTCACTTTTTCCAAAATCACTCAGCACAGTAGACATGGTCAAATTTTTTTGAAGATTTTCCAAAAAATTGTGAAGTTTATGCTGCAGTTTTTCTTTACTTCTATCAGATCTTTCGATAGCATAATAAAATTCTTTGGAAACGTGTTCTGCAGTAATAGAATGAAACGGCAGAGGTAGTCTGAGATGGTTGCTGCTGACACTCGCAATTTGACCCCGAAAGCACCATACTAGACAATTTAAAACTATGTAATTTAAATGGAACGAGTTCATTGAAAAAGTTCAAAATTGCTATAGTCGCGTTGTGTTCACCGACTACTACTGGTGAATTGAAAAAGAGCTGAAGCGAAGACATATAAATTAAAAATATCTATAAATAGGCTTACAAAATATTTGTATTTTGTATATACTATATATACAATACGTCACATTTCTTATTATTCTTTTTATCATATCACATACTAATTGTGGCAAACGTTTTTGTAGATGTTAATTTTTCAGAACAATGAAGTAATTTCTTTGTTAACTTGGCGGAAAACCATTTTTTCAAAAATATTTGTTGTCGATGAAAGGCTAAAGTTCGCTTTATAATAATAGGCACTGTGCAAAATATTTAAAAGTAAATTAGTTATAGGGAATCTAAGAATCTCCCATAATTACCCCGATATTAAAAAACAATGCGTTAGTTATATATAAGAAAGAAAGCTATCTTCGGCATGCCGAAGCTTAAATACCCTTGCAGTTAGTAGGAAGAAGAAGAAAAATCTTCTGACTTTTTCGTTCTCTCGGGTACTGACATAAGATAAATGTTGCGAAAGAAAAATGTTGCTAACGAATTTAATGAATTTATATATATTTTCTTATGGCTGCTATATGATATAGTGGTCCGATTTGAATAAAATTAAAACCGAAATTCTGGAATAATACAACATGTCTATGTCTCAAATTTTATGAAAATATGTGAAAAATTGGCTTAGTTAGATTTTTTTATCAAAATTTTCTGATCGGCCCTATAACAGCTATATGATATAGTTGTCCGATTTTGATCAAATTAAAACCGAAATTCAAGAATAATTCAAAATGGCCATATCTCAAATTGTATTCAAATATTGTAAAAATTGGCTAAGTTATACATTTTTTCATTAAAATTTACCGATCTTTTCTATATAGCTATATGATATAGTCGGCCGATCCGGCTCGTTCCGACATATATAGCAGTGAGAGCATATAGGAGCATATCTGCAAAGTTTCATCCAGATAGCTTTAAAACTGAGCGACTAGTTCGCGTAGAAACGGACAGACGGACATGGCTAGATCGATTCGGCTGTTGATGCTGATCAAGAATATATACTCTTTATGGGGTCGGAGATGTCTCCTTCACTGCGTTGCAAACTTCTGACTAAAATTATAATACCCTCCAAGGGTATAAAAATGTCTCGTCCAAGTTTAAAGGTGAAATTCGAAAAAATAACGGAAGTATGGCCAAAAATGCATGTTTTCGTTACACGAGCGCTTACCCATTGAAAAATTTTGAAACGCGTTTTTCTCGAAATCATGTTTACGAATTCGGTACGCACGATATCTCGAAAACTAATGAACCGATTGACTTGAAATTTTCTGTGGCTATTCTATATTTTTATTTTATTTATTTTTTGTTTTAGGATTTTGAGTTTTTTTTTCTATTAAGAAAAATAAAGATTTTTTTCTTGAAAATCGCAACTTTAAGTTCAAACGGCCGCCATTTCCCCAAAAATCAATATTTTCAAATAATCCTACGATAAAGAGTGGATTACGATCTCCTTATTAATAATCTTTTTTTTTTTTTTTGGTTTGGATAATTACAATTGAAGCAGGAGTGCGTATCGCGGAGGTCCTTTGATTTTCAGGACGTTAGGTGACAAAGGATAACTCGAGTATATTTAATATTTTTCAATAAAAAAGTTAATAAATATTAGTTGAAATGTGTGCTTATGATTTAAAAAAGAAAATTGGTTTGATTAGGTACTTTTATAGGTTTTCAGGAATTTTTTTTTACAAAAATGTCATTTTGAGAGAGAGGTTTTGCCTTTCATTAGTGAGAATAAGTGGTTTCTGGCCAAAACTTGTTGGTTCGGATTTTTTATTAAGATCCTGCGTAGTCATAGATCCAGGTAAATGGCCGAAACAATGACTTCATTTGTAATTAATGCTTTCTCGCGACCTTCAATGCACTTCATCAGGTCTTTAATATGTACATTATCTGGCATCGCTTGAACTGTTAGCTTTGTTTCTAGCCATAGCTTGTAAAAGTCCTTTTTTTTCTTTTTCGCATACTTTGCGAGCTCTGATAATACGCATTTATGATATTCCGCTCCTTTCAAAAGTTATTGCGATTCAATTTTTAAAATAAAAGTTGACAAATAACTGTTTTAAATTTTTATGAATAAAAATTGGAGAATAAGAGTTATTTGTCAATTTTTATTTTAAAAATTGAAAATAACAGTTATTACTAAACTCTTATTTAAAAATTGTTTTCCTCAAAATTTTCTGATCAGTTTTATGACAGCTATATGATATAGTTGTCATAGGACCGATCAGAAAATTTTGATGAAACAAGTAAGAAAGCTACAGTCGTTCGTGAACGACTGTTATATACCATGTACCAAAATATATCGCCGCTTTTGCCTATTGCGACTTTTGCCTATTAGAGAAATGTATACAAACTCGCTCTTTGCAAAACCACCACCATCTCATGCACTTGCGTGTGCAAGACAGAGACAGAGATAACCCCTCCTCTCTTTTTTGCGCACGGGAGTTAGTTTCTTGCGCTCATCAGTTTTGTTGTTGTTTT
>VNJV01012671.1:0-22633 GCA_008042635.1 Drosophila nikananu
AGAACCGAGCTGGACGAGAGTCCCGGTAAGTTTGCACAAGTGAATATTACCTATGGTAGATATTACACGGGGGGAAATGAGATTTAATTTAAAAACTGATGGAAACTAACTGCAGTTCTCATTGCAGTAATGGTATTCTGGAGGAAAAGGTTGAAAGATAGGTGCCTTTGCTTTCGAAATAGTTAAGAAATGTTTAGAGTACTTTAACAAATATAAGATATAGTACGACTTTTACCTAACTAATATATTATTATTAAATGTTTATTGAAGGCACCAATTAATTTTTTGTTTATTAATTAAAGACGGTATCTTCAAAATATTTATTTTTACTTTGTGAAAACAAGGTTATTGTGGTCTTAATAATAAATATACAATATTCCTATGCACACACATAATAAACTTCTTAAATATTCTTTATAAAAAATGTTTCCATGTGATTTTTACTTAAGTAAATATTTTTCCCTGTGCAGTTGCCTTCCCCAGCCATTTCCGCACCTTAAAAAGCCCTTTTCGCCTGGCCTCCTCCCCAAGTGGGCTTCAGATTCTTGGGGGGCATACGTTGAGCGCGTGTTAAGAAAAATTTGTTTTCGATTGTTCAGAAATCAACGGTGCATAAAGTGCCACACTCGCGGTTGCATGTGCATAGCTGCCAGTGTGTGCGTAGAGTGTGTGTGCTGTGTGTGAGGGGTGTAGGTGTTGTTTTGACAAAGACTTAGCCAGCCAAGTTGCAGTCTAAGCACTTTGCCAAACGGCGCATGAAAATGTCCTGGGGTTGCATTTAAGTTTAAGAAAACCCCAGGACCAGGGCCTAGGAAGGACCTTAACGAGTTGAAATTGCAACAATTAAGTTAAAGTCCTCGTTAAGGAGTCAGCACTTGGCCAGGCCGCCCTTAAATAAGAAGTGTTTTATGCAAAAGGGTGTAAATTTATTAAAGAAGTGCTCAAGAAATTAAATTTGGAATTAAAGTGCCCCAAGGATGCATCTTGCCAATGAAACAAGATGAAAATTTAATAAAATATCATTTAAAAAATGTTTCGAGTTCCTAAATAGTATTTAACTAAAACCAAAAGAGTTTAACTTGTATTTGTAACTATTGTTTTACTAGATAAATTCAAATACAAACCAAGTGCACTTCCCACACAATGAGTTTCTCACAAGAATTACACCATTATTTTCGCCACAAAAGAAAAACCTCTCAAAGATCGAACAATAAAAGTGATTGTAACATTATCCAATATTATTGTGCATTATCCCGACTAAGCCAAACAATTTTGAACCAGATTGCCTTACAAAAAAAACACAACTGCAACTCCCCTCATTTTCGAATCAAATGCCAAACAGTTACAAAGTCTGACGGGGCAGAAGGATATCAAGGACCTGTTCGGCTTCACATCAACCCAGGCTCCGTCATTAGGACTATCTGCTGTCAGGGAGTAAGACAAGCCCAAGCTGAGGGTCTCCGGACAAGGAAGAAACGTGAGATACTCCCCCGTGCGGTGGCTCACTTGTCCTTGTTTGAGCGCCTTTTTTACGAGAAAGAAAAACACTGAGGGATTCTCACGCGAATCAATCGGAGGAGAGAGCCATGAACCTGTCTATATTTAAGGTACTCGACTCCCTTTTTATTTGCAATGAAATCCAAGACGATTTCACGCTTGAATTTTTATTTTCGGTTACCGCTGCGATTGGATATTATATATTGGTATCCACGCACCCCTCGAACTTAATTAAATTTTCACTGCGGCTTCGTCAACTGCAGAATCAAACAAAAAAGGAAAAAAGAAGAGCCGAAGGTAGGGGAAAACGAAAAAAATATCATATAGCTTGTTTCATTTGTGAACAAACAATAAAAAAACAGCAGGTTGTCCCACGTTGCCATGTCAACGCATCCTGCGCATCCTTCCCGGTGTTTGCGATTCCCGTGATTACATTTTTCCCATTTCTACATTTGATACTTTTATTTGCTCGGAGCTCTCTCAAGTGGAAAACCGCACAGTTTCCACTTTTGCTACCTGGTTTATACAGGCAGTGGAAATCATTAAGAATTCGGATCTTGAATAAGAATATATCTCTTAATAGGATAATTGGTAAATGGGTTTGAGAATTACATCAATTAAAACAATTCTGATAATTGAAGTGACTCAAAAATAGGTACTGATGGGGAGACCTGATACTTGTCTTTGGGGATAAGTAAAGATATATGACATATACATTTTATAAATAAATAAATGCGGTTCCTAATTCTTCTCATTAGAAACTAATCCCAACAATGCCTCCTCTTTTGTATCCTTGCAGTTTCCAAACGCGGCGCAGCCTTGTCCAACGAAACCGACCAGGACACCGGCTCCGAATCGGGTTCCCCGAGCAGTCCGCGGCCCAAGGTGGCCGGACTCTTCAACCTGACCGCCAGCTTGTCGCCCGCCCGCACCGGACCGCCCAGCTCGCCGGAATCGGACCTGGATGTGGACTCCGCGCCGGACGAGGCCACTCCGGAGAATCTGAGCCTAAAGAAAGAGGACAGCCAGTCGCCACCCAATACGCCCGCCGAGAATCTTCACTTGCTGCGCTCTTTCGGCGGCAGTCATGGCCAGGGCTTCCTGCCCTACCACCACACACAGTTCCTGGCCGCTGCCGGGTTACCAGCTCACCACCACCCGCCAGAGCAGCCGCCTAACCTGCCACAGCATCCCCAGAACCTTCAGCAGCAGAGATCCCCCATCGATGTCCTGATGCGGGTCTTTCCCAACCGACGACGCAGCGACGTGGAGCAGCTGATGCAGCGCTTCCGCGGCGATGTCCTCCAGGCCATGGAGTGCATGCTGGCCGGCGAGGACCTGGGCCAGACTCCCACGCCGCCGCAGGTGCCGCCCTCGCCACCCTTCCCCATGAAGTCGGCCTTCTCGCCGCTGGTGCCGCCCTCGGTCTTTGGCTCGCCCACGCACCGCTACCATCCCTTCATGCAGGCCCATGCCAAGCGGTTCCTGTCCGCTCCCTATGCCGGCACTGGCTACCTGCCCGGCGTGCTCAGTGCGGCGGATATCGAGCAGTCGGAGTCGAACGGAGCCGGGGGCATCGGGCTGGATCGCAGCAGCAATGCCGGGGACTCCCAGGATTGAGGCAGCGAACCGGAGGCCAACGGCGCCGCCGTCTTCCGGCCTTTCGAGTAGGATTTTCCCGAATGCCAAATGACAGACACAAACCTAAGCTGGGGGAGGAATCAGTTCTAATAATTGCCGAAGCACTAATCTAAATTTCAGACTGTAATGTCCTTTAATGTTAATGTTAAAAAATATGATATTATCCCAAGAAGGAAGTTTGTATTACTTTATTTTTTAATGTTTCTTGAAATTTTTGATGTTTGAACGACTTTTTCCCTCCAGCACCATCTCGATTTGTCCTAAAACTAAGTGTAAATTATAGTTTACCCTTAAACTCTTAGCTCAAGTATTGTAACATAGAAATCGTATTAATAAAATTAAGAGAACGCAAATCACTTGATCCCAGTTATAAGAGCCATAAAATGTATTTGTTTAGCTGAAATTAATATTATATACAGACGTTGATGCGATGACGATGAGATTGCCCAATTGAGATATCCGTGTGTACCATATAAACCATATAAAACTATATATTAAATATCATATTATGTATTAGATAAAAATACATTTCAAACACTGTGTTAAAGTATTTAATAAATCTACGAAATAATTCAATAAAATTAAAATGAAGAAAATTTAACAGAAATGTTTTTAAACTTTTTAAAGGGAATTTGGGGATAGAATGAAAAAGGAAAGTGTTTCCCTGTTTCATTACAAATTAAGGAAAACATTTTCAACAACAGCAATCTGAAAATTTTTAGAAATATTTAAAACTTCTTGCTAAGAAATGAACAATATCTTGAATGATGTGATTTTTTAACATTTTTCTTTATTAAGAAATACTTGATTTACTTACTTCTAATATATTTCGTTTTGAAAAAATGGTTGGGGCATAAAAAGTCATTCTTCGAAATTATTTAAATAAACCTAAGGTATACATGAAAATGTAAAATAAAACTATTTAAATAGTTAGTTGCTCTCATTTTACAATTTAAAAATTTCTACACATAAAAAGCCTAAATATCTAAACTTATTTTAAATGCATTTCCCACACTTGGGCTCATGAAATATAAGTCAAACATTAAATCATCATCTATTTATCCCATTAATTCCCCTCAATTAAATCAATCAATAAATGCCTATGGTATTTTTCCCTAATCAGAGCAATTAATAAACACATTTAATTGAAAACTCGCCATTGTTTGGGCATCCAGGATAGCTAAATAAATATTTAATTCGCACAGCACGTAATTTATAATCGTGAGACGAGAACAAAGGGACTCGCACCCCAAATACAAAACGCAGGACCAATTATAAAGGCCACCCACAACCGGAAAATTCCCGAAAACTGGTCAGCGCACAAAGGCCGATGGCTATAATAATGCGAAGCGTTAATCCGCAGCGTCATTATCTATTTGCCACTATATTTGGACAAACAAACTATTCCTGCCGAGTGTGAAATCCTTTCTCGCCCAAACGGATCCCCCGGCTTGTTATTGTTTTTGTTTTGCCGGACACACGACACGATATAAACAAAATTATAATAAAACTAATGCCCACACACATGACCGGCACATTCCCCGGGGAACATTTTACAATGGCCCAAAGTCGAGCATGGATGGAATGGATGATTGGGAGTGGGGGAAGGGTCAGGACAAGGAGCACGGCCACAATAATATCGGTTACACGCATGCCGAGTGCAAATTACAAAACTATTTTCCAACATGCGACTGAATGGATAACAGAATTAAATTATTGGATATCAATTTGTGCATTGTGCGCCTTTGCCAAACTCGAAAAGTCAACAGCAACAGCAAGGATGTGTCCAGGATGTGTGCCCGAGCCAGTGCCCTGTGCGCCCTTATGTATTTATGTGGACTCGAGCCCCCGGAACAATGGCCCGTTCTATGTACCATTGTCAGGACACACAACAATGCCGGTGGGCCAGGCAAGGATACCGATGGCACAGGCTAGTGGATGGAAGAGGATAGCGCAGCTCGAGTGGACAATGGCCAAAGGACAAAGGGAGGACCGGGGCGAGGGTGGAGGTAGCGTGGACACTGGTGAGCCAGTCAGTCAGCAGGACGAGCTGTCGATAATATCTTAGAGTAACAGCGGCCCAGGACCATGTAGAGTAGTTATGGTCCCGAACAATGAAGCTGGAGGAGCGCCAAAGGCCTGAGATGCTGGTTTGGCTCTTTTTTTTTGGGGATAAAGAATATTTTCTAAGATTTTATATTTATTTTTAAATTCCTTCTGGTTTTGTTAATAATTTCTAATATATTTTAAAGTTTTTATTCAAGAAAATAGGCAGTGAGCTACGATGCTGACTTATTTTCATGTGTTATCAATACCAGTAATTAAATATAAACTACTTTTTTGAGTCTACCGTTTGGTGATGTTAGAAAACTCGAAGGAATTTTATAAACATATTACAAATTAGACATTCTTAAACATTTTGAATATTTACAGATCCTTTAGAGAGCATTTATTAGCATTTTAATTAAGGCTTCAAAATTGTTAAAGTTATAAACAAATAATATTATACATTTTGCCAAGTTTTTAACTTGTTCTTCTATTAAAAACGGGTATTTCTATGATAAGAAAGGGAATACTCTGCTCAACAAAGAAACAACTAAAAATGTGATATTATTTTCCATTTATTTTTTAGTATTCCTGCATTTAAAAAATGAAAATATCTAAAGACAAACTGTCATCACTGCCAACGAGCGGAAGCAGGAGCAAAAACAGGAGCCAAATCGAGAATAGAGAATGGAGGGCAGCGGGCAACATGCATATGCTCCTCGAGTGGCGGCACAAAATGCATACAATGTCAGGCATGGAAATTCTTGATAATAGACAATGAATTAATAGCAGGCGATTACCAAGAGGGGAGAAGGGACCTCGACTCGACTCCCCTGCAGAATCCACAAAACAATTCAATCCGACAATCCAACTAACCAACCAACCAACCGACCGACCAGCAAATAGACAGATCGAACCTCAGATACAGTGCCAAAGGGCACAAAAAACAGCAGAGATTTCTAGATTTTGATCTGGATCGGGTAATGGGAGTGGGAATGGGTTTTCCGCCGGCAGATGGCACATGCCCCTTTCTTGCCGTCAATTAAAAGGCAACCAACAGCAAATAAACACTCAAGGAATGGCGGTTGAAGGGGGTTAAGTGTCGTGGTTCCAGTTCCAGCCCAAGGCCGCCACAGCAAGGGGTTACTTAACCGCCCAGAGGATTAGCCAGAGCATATGTTTTTCCCCAGGCTGAGGCAAGGGTGGTCTGTCGCAGACTTTTCTTTAATTGTTATTATTTATTTTTTCACATTTCAAAAGGCCTGGTTAGGGCAATCGCAACCTGCAGGAGGCTTTTCAAAGCAATTATTTCAGAGAAATTCTGGTAAATTGTTTGACTTTTCCAATGAACTCTTTTTTCATTGCTAAGTAATTTTTGTAGTATATATGAGATCATAGATTCGTTTTAAATATTTCAAATAAAATATATATTTTAAGGGTTACTTTAAAAGTTAAATGGTTATAAGTTATTGGGAGCTCAGCTACGTTCTTTATTAGGCAAATCTATTTAAGAAGTATTATTAGTAAGTAAAAAGAATATCTGTATATAATAGAATATACTTTATATCTTCGAATTACTTTTGCAAGCGTGAATAATACTTTTTCGCACTTTAATCAATTCAAATTATAAGTTCGCTCATCTACAAGCATTATATAAATGACTTATACATATTTATGTAGCAAAAGATGCATAATATTTCTTGAATAAATAAACACATCAGAGAATGATTCATAAGGTAACAAAATTTATTTAGTATTCTTCCAGATTAATCTTCAAAACAGTAATGTGCCTCGATTTAATATAATGCTGATTATGCATTAATCCAGTACTTTTTGGGTATGTATATATATATATAGAATTATTTAACACATTAATTTCTAAAATATACAAAATTATATAAAATACATTTCCTTGCCCCAAAACGTTCAGTTTGGCACCGGAATCTTTCAGCATGAAATCGTCTGCATTGTTGATTTTATTATCTCTCTTGATTACGGAGCTGCTGCAGATTGCCTTGGGAGACACAGCTAAGTATTTATAAGAAATTCTAAGTAAAAAAGAAAGAAAAAAAATACATAATATAATTTACATAATACAGTTGTCCCTGGCATGACCGTGGCATTTTTGAAATACATTTGAACGGGTCAAAGCCATTCCCTGTGCCTTGCGATGGGCAGGGATGGATGTATATTCTAAATCGAAGCGATGGAAGCGAGAACTTTGATCGAAACTGGACGGATTATAAGGAGGGATTCGGGAAGCTGTGGGGAGAGTATTTTCTGGGTCTGGAGAAGCTGCACTTGCTGACCAAGGCAGAGCCGCACATTCTGTACGTTTACCTCAAGGATGTTCACGCAAATAGCCGCTTCGCTCGCTACGATGGATTCGAAATTGGCAGCGAGGAGGAGTCCTACAACCTGAAGACTTTGGGCAGGTATTCTGGGACAGCTGGTGATGCCCTGGGTCTTCACAGGGGCATGAAGTTCAGCACCTTCGATCGCGATAATGACCAATCCAAGTCAAATTGCGCAGAGTTTAATGCCGGCGGTTGGTGGTACAAGGATTGCGGCAATAGGTATGAATGATATATACTTTTGCATTTTTAAGTCATTTAAATCCCTTTTTAATTGCAGTACACTCAGTGGAAAATATTCTAATATAGGAAAAACGGATCTTAATGGCATTCTCTGGGAGTCTTTGAAAAAACAGGTCTTTTCTTATTCAATCACCCGAGTAGCCATGTCTATTATTTCCCAGTCCCAAAAGGCTCAGATAGAACGTTATTGGGAAAACTATGAAAGATCTCTAGGATGATCGAATAACAACACATATAATCAATATAAAATACCCACCCAAAGGCTTAAGCTTGCACCGCGCACATGTCTTTTTCTGAGGCTAATTCAAGGGTGGTCTCTTACAGATTTCCACTCACTTGTTTTTATTTGCTTTTCCACATTTCAAAGTCTTATTTTTACAAGTCTCACTGGGTAATTTAACCTGTGGCGGGTCAGAGGCCATGTAGCAACAACTAATTTGGCAGCAGCAGCAGCAACCCCCAGCCCCACCGAGCAGATGCCTTGTTTTTTCAACAGACACCAGAGGGATGAGTGAAAAAAAAAACCAAGAAAGGAAAACAAATGCCATTTCAAGTAGCAAACGTGTAAAGTAGGTGGCCCAGACCTTTTTGCTGCCGCCACAAAATTGAAGAGAGGGACACCGTGGAGCCAGCAGCAAATTAAATTGGATTAGGATAAATGGGATAAATGTGTTTTATATAAATAATCACCTGTGATAGTCACTTACTTATTGTGTTTTATAAATGTCTGTTAATATACTGATATAGCTTACGTTTCCTTTATTTATATTCTACTTTTCTGTCCCAGTCTTTTGTCTAGATATCTGAATGTTACTCTGAGATTGGACTTATTCTGAATAAATATTAAATATTTTCATCTAAGCATTATGAAATGTATCCTTTTACCACTGTGCAACAATGGTTTTAATTTGTTGGGGGGCTGGGCCTGGGGCAGGGGCAGTTTGTCAGTCAGTCACAGTCGGCTAATAAGCAGAGAGTCCATCAATCGATGGAATAGTGAAACCGCGTCGCCGCGTCTGTTGAGCAACAACTGCCAAAACGATGAGAAATCAATTTTTTTTTTTGTACTTTTTCGTTTCATTTTTCGGATCGGTGCGGTGCGGTTTGTTTTGTTTTTGATTTTTCGGTTGTTAGTTGTGTTTGCCGCCCAAACAGCCAACACATGATATGACCATTTCCATAAACAGCAATGATCATGAAAATAAGTAGTGCCTAATTCTGTAACGGAGTACTTGTGATAATGTTTGTCAATTGTAATTTTTGCTGGTTTGTGAGGTGCTCTTAAACGTATTTATTGCAGTTTTTTTTAAGTCCAGCTAAAAATGTTATATAGTTAACACAAAATACTTATTATATATTACTTTCTTATAAAAATTATAATCAAAAACAAAAGTATACTATTTGAGTCTAATTATTAAAAGGCACTGAAGTTCATAATTCTGTTAAACAACTTCCCTATACAATAAATCACTAAATATCAATCAGCGCTCTATTTATATGACCCCCACTGTGGTCGGCTGTGAGTGCGGATGAGCATATGAATTAATACAGTAGCTGGGATGGATGCCTAATGGCTAACCCCGAAGACCTGTTCTTTGATGCACTCACTCTGCGGTTTTGTTTACCTAAAATTCATAATTTACATATTGTGTGTGCGTGTGTTTGCTTAGTTGTTTTTTCTTCTCCCAAATGTTGTCTTTCGGATGATTTTTTACATTTGCTGTGTGCCCCTCAGCCTCAACTAGGAGCCCTGTTCGAATCGATTTGATTCTTTTATCCCAGCCGACAAAGTGTCCCCCTCCTTGTGGAATATGTCGCTGCACGGCAACTGTACCTTAGGGATATTTATAGTCGTAATTTCCTTTTATTTTTATTTTTTTGTAAACCCACCCAAACTAAAGGCGTGGGACGGATCCGAGTCCCGGGGTGGTTGCACTCCGCCATTGTGTTTGCATATCCACGATCCTCGTCAAGCGATTTGATTCTGATTTTCATTCTCGTTTTTCGACTGCGCAAATGTCACGTGTGTGTCGCCCTGTCTCTGCGGTTGACATCGACGTGTGATTCCGACTTTGAATCCTCAGCCCAAGTGGTAAGTGGCTGGGTGACCATGTGGCCGCCACTCTCGGCTCTCGGGTGGTGGTTCTGCGATGTGGTTAACCCGGTCGAGAGCGCGATAAATATCTAAATGCCGTGATTTGCCTCATCAAGGGGCGTCGTTGTTTATCCAACAGTTTATTTGTTTGTATTTAATTGTCAACTGATTTGCTGGCTTGTGAGTGTGTCGAGTCCTTTGTGCGGGACACGTGGAGAGTACGGGGATCTCCCATCAAATCAGCCAAAATAATTGGCGCGTGTGAACGAAGAGCAAGATGTTAATAGATTTCGATCAAAGTTCACTTTGTTTGATGTTTTTTGAAAGGGATTAGTTACTAGAGAGGCTGTAAATGTATTTATAAATTTTTAAATATTTCCAATTAAAAATATACTAAACAAAAGTGCTTATTTAATAAATTAGATTGTACATAAGATATAAACTACAAAAGTAATTATAACAATTAAACATGTACAATAAAATTAAAGTTTAGCTAATTTACTCTCTTACTTGCATGTTGATGTATTATTATATTTGTTATTTATTTATTCAAGCCTTTGAGAACATTTTAAATTACATTAAAATATTTAAATATTCATTCTTACTAACCCTTTCCAAACAAATAACCCCTCAAACACCTTTAAAATAGCATAAAATTACAATACAACTAATCTGACAAGGAAGGCCCAATGTCGGACACTATGAAAAGCAATTCTCTCCACTATATAAGTATTATGTCCCCTGCACTCGAGTCACAAAAGACGGATAAAAAACAAACACAGGGTACAATATGCAAAATAAATGCTCAAATATAATAAAGAGAGCGAGGAGCAACGGCAACCGGAGCACGAAAATGGCAACGTAACTCAAGAGCTACTCCAAAGGCGAGCGAAGGAACAAAGGAGCAGCCCCGAAAGTGTGTGTGCGAGTGTGTGTGAGAGGGAGGGGGAAAGTGGAAGGGGTTGGCAGGACGAAACAATGCGGACAGCTCTCACGCAGGCGGAGTGTGCAAAAAATATCATTTAAAATAATATTAAAATAAAGCCAAGAGTGTGTCAGTCAGTGGCGAAAAAATAGTCAAATGACAAGCACTGGAAAGTTATTTGAATGGAAAAGCGAGAGAAACACGAATAAAATTTATATTTTGTAGTTTAGTATATGTTTTATAACATGTACTATTTTCGTAGGAATTATTTGCTAAAGAATAAACTTCAGTAGATATATTATTTTTTTCAAATAAAAGAGATGAAGAAAGACTAAAGAAATTATAAATAGAAAGAACTCGAAATTCGGATATAATACAAATTTTAAATTCAAAAAGACTGGTTTGCGTAAGAGCGGACAGACGGACACGGCTAGATCGACTCGGCTGAAGGTTCTGATCAAGAAAGGAGAATTAAAATTGAAATATTTATCCTCCATAATTTTGGGAAAATTAAAGTTTAAAAATATAATAACTAAGCCAAAAATGCGTTAATTTCAATTCAGAAAACTGTTCTGTGCTAGTTTTTATAAGGTTAAAAAACTAGCATATTAAATTTAAGATTTGAAAAATCTAAATTTTTTTGTTAATTTTTGTACAATTTTAACAAAATAACATACAAATTTCGAAAAAAAAAAAAACTTTAAATTTTTTTATTCTATCAGACACAGCCAGATCGACTCGGCTGTCGCTGCTGATCAAGAATATATATGATGTATAGGGTCGGAAATGACTACTTCACTGTGTTCTGTGCTTCTGACTGAAATTATAATACCCTGGAGGGTTATAAAAATATTGAATCAAGTTTCCATTAGAACCACAGATCTAAGAATCTTTTATATAGAATTATAAAATGTATAATAAGAACAAATATAGAAATATGTGTCATAAAATATATAAACTTAAAAATTATTATAAAAAGAACCAAGAAGAACAAACAAAAGTATTAGTTATCTTCGAATTACTAACTGAGGCGATTAAACTCCTTTTTAGAGATTTGAGCTTAAAAACTTTCTAGGAAAACTATACAAATACGTTAAAAAAGTACCTATTATTAAAACCATATTTTAGATGTCAAAGCTCAATAATTGCAGAATTTTTTACTGTGTTTGGGAAATATAAAGAGGGAAATAAATGGGGGCGTCAGTGAGGCGACAAGCGGCCAGCGGACTAAATAATAAAAATAAACAATAATGGAAGTTATACATTTTATTTCACAGGCGAATGGCAGTTGGTTGGCTGGCCAAGGACTCCGGTTCGGTGTCCAGGACTCCGCTCCGACTGGCAACCCCTTTCGGAACTTTGGAATGTTGACAAGCGGCAGCAGAAGCAACAAGAAACACACAAAGCGAATATATATAATCAAATAAAACTGAAAAGGACTCGCCTTTGTGCGCTTTGTTGTTCGAGTAGTTTTCCGTTTCCCCCTCGCTGTGTGAGCGAGTGCGAGTGTTGGTGGGGACTCAAAGGAAATAAATGTATTGTATTGGGAAGCGCAGCTACAAATGAAATTTTAATCAAAATGTAGTTGAGTGCTGAAGGGTTGTTCGCTCCGGTTGTCCTCCCCTCGGAGCACACACACACACACACAGACACTCTGCTTTATTTGAATTGTTTCTGTCAATCAGCGCGGCTTCAGCTTCTTTTGTTGCTGCCGAAGGATACAACTGATATTGATTTCGGGATCGAGTTCGCGTTCGCGTTCGCTTCAGTGTTCGTTCGCCGCAAAGCACAATGGCTGGAGGACAGGACACATCAGCCAATGGGAAAAGTTCCAAAGACACGACATACATACACACACACAATGGCAGGCGGAAATGCTCTCAGGACTTTCGGGATAGTTTCATAATTGCGAGCACAGCAATGGCGCTGGCAAGGCAGTTGGGTTGAGTCTTATATTCCACGAGTCTTGGAGTCCTGGCCACCTGACACTGCAACCCACACACAAGGCTGAAATCAAAATAATGGCCACTTTCTGCATTACCAATTTAATTTGTGATAACTTTCTAAATAACCTGCTTTAGGTTGGCAGAATTTTCCTAAACAATAGTTTGTTTAAGACGACACGTGTTATTTTACAATAAAATATACGCCAGGCGATTCAGCACTTTCATTATAAATATAAATAAATCTCAAACACTATTGTCAAAGTTGCTCCTCTACAGTAACGGAAGAAAATAATTAATAAATGGAAACACTATGCACTTAAACTACTACTTAAACGTGTATATTTATAGATTTGTAGATTTTTGGTGATCAGATTTCACATTTCTATTTTAAGTAATTTTTGTACAAGTATCAAGGGAAAGTATTAATAAATATATATGCAATTCTACAAAAATTTCTCAAAACTTCTTAGATTCTTGATATTAATTATAAGCATGGAGAGCAATGTTGTTGTTCTTTAAATAATATTTGAAAATAAAGAAAAGTGATAAAACCAAATAATAAATAAATATTTTTGTAAAGAAAACCAACTATAATTTGGCAACCTATAATAAATTGCAGATATATAGCACATAGTTAGAGTTGTTACCTCGTCCTGTGAGCGGCGTGCGCCATGTTCCTCCACCGGGTGAGGAGGACGCACAAGCTCCGAGCTCGCAGCTGGTGGCAGGTTTCATTTGAATGCGGTCGGAGAGCGCTTGTTGGCATTGCACACCAACGGGGGGTTATCCATATACACGCACATATATACATATATTTATATATAGCTCTGGTCTCCGGCTGAAACTCAATTAAAATGGCATTTAAATCATGCAAACTCCTTGTTTGGCGCGCCACCCAAAACACCCCGATGGCAAATTCTTCGGCAACTTCCGACTTTTGTTTGGCATTTCTCGCCGAAGGTTCGGATTCAGACTCAGACTCAGGGCTCTGGCCTCCACTTGGAATTGTTAATAATTTGTAATGACACGCGCAGTTAACCGAATGCCTTCTGCTAATGGTTATCGCTTTATCGAGTCCCGAACCGTAACCGAATAAGTCAGGACACAAAGGATGCAGTTCCTCTGCTGGCACCCCTGCCACCTTTTCTTTGTCCCTGAAACTCTAACTCTTGCCCCCTGGATCATTGTCCTGGAAATGGGCGTATGTCTGCGATTTACGCGGATTTTTATTCAAATTAAGTTTAGTGTATAAATTGCTGTGGCAAAAAAAAAAGGAAAAAACCCCAAAGAAGATGGCTTAAAATATTTTATATTGGAATTCAATGCACTCGAAATGGGGAATTTATACACAAAAGAGAGTACTTTGGCGACTTTTTGGTATCCTTTATATATAATATTTAATAAAGTTAAGGGATTTTTAAAATATATATATTCTTAGATTTAAAAATGTTCATAGTTTCTCTTGTTAATGTCAATCATCATTTGCAACTCTAAAAACCCTTAAATACTCTCTACAAAATATTGAGAAATAAAAAAGGATATCAAGCGGCACATTAACGACTTCCACTTCATATAAAGACCGCAACTATGCCAAATGGAGAAATGGGAAAAAAAGGAATCGAGAAAAAGAAAAAACACATTTGCATATTTATCTTTTTTCGGTTATATGGTTGGTTGCTGGGTGGCTGCTCAGGCTGCTATAACATTAGCATTTCTCGAAAGGATAATGTGCCGCCCATTCCATACAGCTTTTATTCCACATCTCACACAAAAATGTGCCCTTCCTACACAGTAAATTAAATATAATAGTATCTTCAAGGAGATACTGTATTAATAAAAGAATATTATATTTAGAAGCTAAGTATTTATAGGGAAAATAATGTATTAATTCAGCAATCATGAATATAAACCACTTTAAAATCTTCATGAGGGTTATCAAGGGTAATACTTAAAACTCATATTATTATTAATATATATTTCCTTAATTTATAGCAAATAAATATATATATATATTATATTATATACTATCATTCTTCCAATATTTTCCACATTTTCTTTCCCTGTGAAAAAGTCATTTGACATTTTTCTACAAACACAGCCACATCCTTTACAGCGAGTGTGTGTCTGATGAGAGGAAAGGGCTTAAAGGAGCAGGAGTCCCCCCACCCAGTGACAACCATTTGTTGTGCGATTGTCTTAAGGGGGGGCGTGTGCATGTGCTTAAGAGCCTCGTTAACAAAGTTATTTTGTCTTTTATCGCTTACCCGCTGCTCGGTTCTCAGTTTTCCGTTCTCAGTTCTCAATTCCCGTTGATGTCGAAACATAATTCGCCATGTGCCGCATTAACTTGTACGCATTACAAGGCATTTCGATTTGACGTCATGCGTGTGACATAGTACAATTTATAACCCCAGGCTCGTGCTGGCATCCACTGCGTATGAGCGATGTGTATGTGAGCTGCCGCCAGAGAATTGTCGCCTTGTCATTCTGTTGCAGCTGCTGGGGATTCGGTCCAGAACTGGGCAGTATTTACCTTATTTCCTGGCTAGATATGTCTTGGTTTTATCGATGGGTTTCAGCAAAAACCTGAAAATAGTTAAGGGTATTTGAATAAAATGTACCCTAAGAAGCTTAAAATAATAAAGATCATAAATGTTTCAACTAAATTCCCGAAACTATTTGTTCGATTGACCTAAACAATTAATTATTTTACCTTGAAATGGTTGTACAAATTAAAAGCACATACCATTTTTGCTTGATTGCTAATCAATTGACCCGAAGCCAAGAGAAGAGGGTAAATGTATCATCCGATTTCTTCAAAATTTTCAGAAAACATACAATTTAGTATTTTACCATTAACGTAATATATATAATGTAGCCTTAAAACTTAAACGAATATTAAATTTCAGAGGCAGCTCTGATCAGTGTCCTTCGTTCTTCGCAGAAACAATTCCAGTCACGCGGGCATCGCCCACAAGGACAATTAATCTTTTGTCGAAGCACTTAATTGAATTGCCGAGCGAGCAAATATCAATTACAGCCACAATTATCCGAACAAAGGATGAGTACAACTTCCTACTTTGGCATTTAATTGAATTACAATTTCACAAAAATCCCATTCCTGGAACTTCAGCTTGGGTGCAGGATGTGCCAAGGGAATGGGAATCGGGGAAATCCAAGATGCCGCCGCCGCCGCGCCTGCGCGAGCCTCAAATTCAATTGGTATCGCGGTATCGCGGTATCAAGGTTTAGCGGTATCGGTATCGGTATCGGGGCATAGGGCAACTGAGAATGCTTACAACTTTTTAACACATTGCACAAAGGACGCGAACAAAGGAGCGCGGAGCACACACACATCCTCACAATGGGCACACTATGTACTCGCGTCCTTTGTGGGCACTCGCGTGTTCATTGTGAGGCCGCCCGTCCGATTATTATTGAAATGCGCACATAATGCCAACAAAAAGCAAGTTATGTGTAAAGTATACACATGTACAAAAACACAAGTTTACTTTGCATTTATATGTATATACCCAAGTGGTTATTGTGCCCAGGCCCTCCATATTGGGCTTGGCCTCGAAACGATTCGGAACGCAGGCGCAGCCAGCCGAAGCAGCCCTCGCATAATGGCCGCCGACGATCTTGGATTTAGGGTGCACTTAGCGAAAAGTGTGTACAATTAATTGAAGGAAACAAAGAGAATCTAAAAAATACATCCATATGTTTAGTACAAAAATTAATCCAACAGGATCAAACAAATAGGAGTTGCAATAAAAGAACAGAAAGAATTAAGAAAATCCCATATAATATAGGACGGAATTTCGAACTCAATATTATATCGAAAATATTATAATCTTTATATATCGAAATTTTAAATATTAAAAGATAAACAATATAAAAAATAAAGTTATCTAATGTCTTTGTAACTTTTGCTATACAGCACATGTATCGCTTAACAACGATTGTTACATTTTGATTTTGGGTCAAATTATTGATACATTGTCGATAAATCGATATTTTCAACCCTGCCTCCATTGGGTATTTAATTTCTTTACATCAATTGATTTAATTTTAGTTAATTCTTAATCATATTAAATGCATTTATAAGAAATGGTTTCTCTATGCAAAATTTCTTAATTCTACTGATCTTAAACACATCAATTCCACAGTCTTTTTTCCGCCCAGTGTAAGGAGGAGCGGGTGCTGTGGAGGATAAAACTGTAGAAGCTCCGGGAAGCACACACTCACTTCCAGGAAATTTAATCTTTAAATGCTGAATATAATATACATTAAAATCGTTTCTGGTCGAGAGTCGCAACCACTTCAGATGTGACTTGAAATGCAGGCAGATGGAAAGACGTTTTATGTAGCTAAATGAGATGTGTTTCGGAATTGTGAAGAAAGAGGGAATTATTTTAATACGTTACACAATTTTTTTTCTTGGGTTTTAATTTGAATTTAATGCAATTCACAGTAATTATGCAGCAATAAAGAAAAGTTAACTTAAAGGGGAAAGAAACCTGGTGAACGTTATTGATATATTTCTTTATACATATTTGTATGATATCTCTTAATGATATAATTGATAGCTCCCCCATTTTCCTTATTAATTTCCTAGCTAAATTACTGATAGAACTCACCACTCTTCCTTATTCTCGCCCCACATTTCATCACTGTCACAATCTACACTCAATAAATATAAGATAAATTTCAATTTTCAATGGTAGGCCTCCACCTTCCACCCACAACAGCCTCCCCGCTCGTCTATATATAATACAATAGCACTCGAGCATAATTCAAAATGCCAGTAAAACATATTTTCCGAACTGGAACCCAACATTCACTTGGGGAGACAAGGGCGGCTGCCGTCGCCGGCATTTGCGCCAAAGTATTTCAACCGAAAAATCACACTTTGACATTGTCTGCTGGCCCCGAAGGCGGAGTGGAATGGAGCTGTCCCGGGATTGGGGTCGCCCCTGTGGATGGTCGGGTGTTTGATCTGCTGCCTGCCATAATTATTGCCAATAAACGTCGCCCCGTTCCCCGGAGCCTTCCCCATTTCCCCAGATAAAGAGAACGCCCCCTTTTGTGGTACGCAATGCCGCGGGCGCAAAAACACTTTGTAATATTAAGGCCGGGAAAGAGGTGGATTCCACACAATTCTAGGGTCGTTGCAGAGAGAAAATTTTGATATAAAGTTGAAGCCAAACAGAATAAATTATGAAATACTTAAAATAGCTTTAAAAATTGTGTTTTGCCATTACAAGTCACACGTAATAAGTTTCAAAAAATATCGGTCTGTTATCGACGTGATATCGATATTCCTTATTTTTCTATTAGACCAAATTATCGAGTTTCGGTTTACCATGTTAACGTATTCAGAAATGTATATTTTTTGGTCAAGTGTTCCTCTTCGTGTCAAAAGGCAAATTCAGAGATGATTGGGGGTTCGTGTCCTCCTGGTACTGGGTATTACCGGGGGTGGATGCTGGGACGCCGGGTTGCTGGGATGCCTGGATGCTTGGCATCGTCTGTGGGTGACATTCCCGAATTTCATTTGCTAAACTCAGCTCAACCGCAAGCGCCCATCAAATTTCGTCACGGAAAGTGTGTAAATAAGTTCATTACACACATTTGATTGAGTGAGCCATTCCAGTTACCGGTTAGCTGGTACCTGGGATCTGCCTGGAAATTGGTAATTAAAAATCAAGAATGTTTCTCTAACCATTTAATTCAATTTTCCCGCCACGCTCAACTGGCTTTCCCTGCCAGCAAACACAGATTAAATGCTGGTGAGTTTTGAAATTTGTAAGGGTTTAACGACCAAGGAGATGAGCCGCATTGTGAGCGTGTGCTCGTGCCCGATGGCCAAGGATAACTGTCTGTCTCTCCGGATCCTGGCAAGACAAATGGGGGTGCAAATCGCCCATGGAACACACTCACTTACTCACTCATCACTGACCCGGTCTCTGGAGTTGCGGATGCATTTAATTTATTATTAGAATTATTTATGACAATCGCCGGGGGTTTGGGTGATCAAAAGCCGTTATTGTTAAGTTTATTAGGGTAAAAGGGGTGCGACCGAAACAGCCAGGACACTCCAGGGCCGGGGCACAGTGGTTGTTAATATTTTATGTAGACTAAAAACGGTACTTGAGGGTTTCCTTTAATTGTTTGAAATGCTCGTTTATAGGATTTAAGGAGAGGCATATCGTTAAGGGAATCTTAATACTTTTGTAATATTTTAAGCAGAGGAAATAATTCAAGTAATTAGATATTATTTATTTCTTTATTGAATTTAGATAACGTTTAATTTTTTAAATGCTTCAATAGACAACTTTAATTAATTGTAAGCTATTTTAATCATAAGTATACATGTATTATTACTAATAATTAAAAGCCGAAGCGCATCTAGACGAATGCATTATATTCAAAATATCCCAAAGTTTGATATATTATAAAATATAAATAAAATATTTTTAATCTATAATTTATTTGAGCTTTTTATTGATAAACCAAGTGGTCTTTGGCACACTTTTTTATATCAAATAAAAGATTGAATTCTGACTTATTTCGTAGTGTTAAAAACGCGATTTATGTAACGGCTTTCTCTTTAAACATTAATACAACAAAAATATATTGGCAATCCTAGCAGATACTTCAACATTTCCTAAATTTTTACGGTTTCTGTATCAAGTTTATAATTTTATAAGAATCAGAAGACTATTCAAAGTATTTCCTGCTTATGCCCCACGGTACCCTTACAAAGTTTCACAGTTTTGACAGATAATTTTTTATTTTCCTTCTTTTTTGGGTAAAAATACGATTTGAGAGAGTGGAAAAAATGATCAAAAACAGCCAAAACGCATAATTCATGCATCGGCTGGCTATATGGCTACATGCCACTCGAGATAAATGGCAGACCGGCGAAATAACGAGCCAAAACTGACCGCCGGACAGGACCCAACACAATGCCTTGACGCACACTTGAGGCCACAACAGGATAACGAGGGGCGGGAGGAGGCGAGGGGAAAAAGGATAATGTGTATGCGACAGACAAATCATTTTTTGTATCTAGCGGCGGGTTGAATTTGTTTTCGATTTGCGTGAAAGTGAAATATGTTTTGGTGACATTAAGCCGACGGAATCAGGATTAGAGGCAGCGACAGCATCCAGCGAGCGAGGACAAAAGGACCTTCGCTAGCCTTTATGTGCGGCACGTGCTCTCCGCTTGTTTCCTTTTTTTTTTGGTCGTCTCTCCCTCTCAATAAGTAGCGAAATTTTTAAACATTTGAAAATGTTGTTATCCCCGCGCTCTGTTGCAGAGTTATTTAAAATTTAATTTAGCATCTGATTCTCTGGCATTGGCATATGCCAGCATTTTCATCTGTAAAGGATTAGCGCCGCTCCTCGCCTGTCACGACTTTCGGCTACAAGGATATACGCAGGAGAGCCGGGAAAGGAGACAAGTCAAGACATTTTTATGCAAATTTATCTCATTACGCGCCGCCTTGCAAAGTTATTTTCAGAGTGAATTTAATTAAATTAAATTAAATATTCAACACATGGCCGGAGCAGCAGCAGAGAGCAAGGATAACTTTAGCAAGATGCCTGCCACAACCTGTAATTAATATTTATACTCCAGTCTATGCATAATAACTATATTTTGGCCACAAATTAGGTAGTTCGAGCACGTAGGTGCTTCGATTATTTAATTAAAAAAGGATTACACTCTTTACAATGAAGAGGAGAAGACTGCGATATTTTGCTGATTATATACCAAAGCTAAGTGTAATTTTCCTTGGATATTTTAATCAAAATGAACGTTTTTGTTGATATAATTTTGATTATGATTGTGGTTATACACTTATTTTTTTCTTTAATTGAATTAAACAAATTTAAACAGAGCCTTGAAAAAAACTTGTAAACTATTTGAAGAATATTTGCAAAAAAATGAATCCAAAAGCTTTATGTTTTAAGAGGAATACTTACCATTTTCCCAAGTAAACCCCGATTAGAGCACCTACCTCAAGTGGCAGCTGCCGTCGGTGTAGCCTCACTAACCCCGGTATCCCCTTTGGATCCTTTGTATGCCCAACAGGATATCGGGACAAAGCCCGCAGCGCCGGAGCGGAGCAAGGCCAGCAATTATTTGTGGCATTCCGTTTCAAAGGAATTGTGTTTGTGCTTTGCTATATCTTTTAAATACAATTTATAAAGCACGCGCCGCTGCACAGAGATGGAAAGTTGGTCCTGGCTCCGGGGGAGTGGGAAAGTGGCGGTGGAGGGGGGCTGGGGAAGGACTACCTGGCACAATGGGCCAGATAAGAAGGCGGCCATTTTGTTTATGCGCCGCGCACAAAGAAAGTCAAGGGGCGGCGCCTCTCGCTTTTTAGTGCGAAAATAATTGTAAAATCTGCAAAATGCAAAGGTTTTCAGTGTTATTTTCCTTTTTTCCCTGAAGGCAACACACAATGGATGCCGGCCTCTTGAGGAGTGAAAAAAATTGAGAGAAACGACGCCTTTGTGAGGCATTTTGCACCGCTTTCAGTGCGGGCCTCTGTGTGTGGTAAAATTGCAATTTAATTGCAGTTAAATTGCTCGCAATTTGCTCGGAAAACCCACAAGAAAAGCATAAAGAGAAATCAGCAAGGTAAACAAGCAAATAAAAATAAGAGCGGGGGAGGGAGGAAAACTAACAGGCAGTGGAGGAACGACGATGAACTCGAGTGGTTTTTCATTTCGCAGGCGGTTCACTCTAGTGGAAAAAAAGGTTAGGAAAATGTATCTAAAGGACACGGATCTTGAGTCTATCCAATTGTGTGGGAAGGTCCTTGCCCGGCACTTGAGTCTCCCGGTTTCTCGATATCATTATTATTTGTTTGCCATTTTGTGTGTGGAAATGTCCCCGCAGCGTTTATTTTCGAATTTATGCTGGAATAAACGCAAATAAACAAGTTGCTTATCAAAATACAGAGATGCTTGGATTTTTTCCCAGGCATTATTATTATTTTTATTCCTGTTGTTATGATCCCCCAGATAAGTATCTATTAGCTGGTGAGCTGCAATTAGCCTCGAACTCGGGCTCTAACCCCTTCGCAAGGTACGTACAGTATGTTCCCGCAGGCCGGGGGATTTACTTTATTTATGGAGCTGGTGCTGCCTGCTGCATCACCTTGGTTATCCGTTTCAGCTATTTAATTTGGTTATTGTATTCATTGACACAAAAGCCAAACCAGCCAGCCGCCTGCTGCGTGTTTTTTGGTGCCTTGCCAACTGCCAGCAGCAAATAAGCGCCGGAAAACAAAACAGCCTCCCATCCCCACAATGCACTGAGCGAGAGAAGCTTGAAAAACTAACATCTGAATCAAAAACAAATTTAATTTCAGTGAATTCACATACCATATATAAAACATTTGTTCCTCACAAAAGGTTTTAAACAACAAAATTTTCTGGCGAATCAGGCGATAAAATCCATTGAGGTTAAGCCAAGTTACGACCAAAAAGCCATTTAAGAATTTCGCGATTTTTGATNGCAGAAAAGTTCTCCATTAAAAACTAAGAAGAAAAAACCAAACCACACTGAAATCCGTTGAGTTTAAGCCAAGTTACGACCAAAAAACCATTTAAGAAGTTCGCGATTTATGATCCAAAAATGGACCCATTTTTTCCAGAAAAAGAAAGGGGTTACATTGTCAAAATTGTCAAAAATTTGCCAAAAATTATAAATCGAGCTTTAAATGCAGAAAAGTTCTCCATTAAAAACTAAGTTTAATCCAAGTTACGACCAAAAAACCATTTAAGAAGTTCGCGATTTTTGATCCAAAAATGGACCCATTTTTTCCAGAAAATGAAAGGGGTTACATCGTCAAAATTGTCAAAAATT
>VNJV01012673.1:0-10204 GCA_008042635.1 Drosophila nikananu
CACACTCGCACACTCGCACACACATGCCGACTGCTGGGCAATTCCCATGTGAAATTGCAATTAAATTAATGTCACGCATACGCCGCGTATGGCAAACACACACGCTTCCTGCCTTCTATTCAGCAAGAGGAATGGCTGCGGCAGCGGGCAGCGGCGGGGCGGCGGAGCGGAAAGCGGCAGCGGAACAGGAACAACGGGCCACATAGCTCAGGTTTTATTGCTCGGCCGCAAACAATAACAACAGCCTCGGCGACAGGGGCAGCGACAGTGGCAGAAACAGAAACAGAAACAGCAGCAGAAACAGCAGCAACAGCAATAGCAACAGCGGCGACAACAATTAGTGCGTGTTGCCAACCAGCAGGGACCACAGCCATATAGAAATAAAAGGGAGACTAGGGAATACCCTAATATTAAATGGAAGACTGTTATTAGTAGATTATTTTTTAATAATCGCAGAAAGAATGCATTGTGGATTTTAAATCAACAAAAAGGCTGCTTAAAATTGGAGTAAAAAAAGTATAACAACCTTTTAATATTGATTTTGATAGTATTTTTCACATTTAATGATATATTTATTTCAAGACACCACTATACTTCATAATTATGATTTTAATGAACAGCAACACCAGACATTTTCTCAGCTTTACCTATAAAATCTATTCTAAGTAAAGATAAATGCTATAATATTCTCAAAATCTGCAGAATACCATTAAATAAATGAGATTTAAATTAGCTTGCGGTTCATTAAAATAAATTATACAATAAAATTGAAGTAACTATACAAATGTAAATTATGTTCCAAAACATCAATTTTTGTAGCTTTTAAATTGCATGGTTTTAAATATATATTTTTTCTACGTCTCTAACTTTCTGATCTGCAAGTGCTGATCAACCTCGTCTGCCCCAGATACCGCGCTCCACGAACAAGAACGGCAACAGTGGCAAAATCGGCAGCTGCTGCTCGGCGGTCAAAGTTGCGGATGCTGGCGGCAGGGGCAGCGGAACAAGGGCGAGGGGCCGGGGCCAGGAGGGTACAGCGTTTGTGCTCTGCATATAAATCGATGCTGATGTTGATGCTGTGAAAATTTGCTAAAATAACTACAGACAGAGGACCAACACACACGCAGCACACACGCGCCCGCTTCGACACATACTTTGGGCAAAAGCAATTAAACTGCTAAAACCACATTTTGTGCGAGAAATAATTGCGAAAATGCCAAAACATAAAGCCAAACAACAAACATAACCGAACCCCGCCGAAAAAATAAAAAAAAAACGTTCAGCCTAAAGCAGCAACAGCACAGCATCAATTACATTGACGGTGGGTGGGGATTTCGGGACTTCTGGGGGTGGGTGCCGAGCAGCCCCCAGAGGGATGACAAGGACGACGGGCTCCGGTGATCGAAGCCCGGCCAGCAAAAAGTCAAACCAAAACGAAACCGAACCAACAAAACAAAACAGAGAAAAAAGAAGAAACGTGGCCAAATGGCAACAACAAATCAAATATATTATAACGCACAAAAACAAACCAAACTCAAATGCCAGCTTCAATAACAATAACACGGGCGGGCGGAGCCGGGGGGCGTGGCCTGGGCTGGGACTGGGGCTTTTCGGCGGGCCTGGGGAGGGTCGAAGGTCGGAGGTCGCAGGTCGCGGGTCGCAGTTCGAGGGGTGGCAGTAACGAGCACTGACAGAATTCGGTTGCGGCGGTTTTGTGTTTACACTTTACAATAGGATTGCCGAGGCTTTGGCGGAATTTGAAATTTTTGCCAGGGCTTTCTAATGAAATCTCCAAAGGCAACAAATTAGTTTTCGCTGTCCCCAAAAATGGGTTCTCAGCCATAGAGCAGGGTGGTTTGTCGGGAACTTCCCTAATGGCCATATTGAATAAATATTTGCGCCAGCAATGAGATTTCCGCAGGGCTTCTTTTGCTGATATTTCAATTTATAATGGGGACAACAAACAAGTTAAGCTATTCTATTATCACAAATGTAATATACAATCATATAATTAAGTTAGATATCGAGTGTTTTGAAATATAGAGTACTTAAAATCCTCACGCCCTTCGGCAAGTAACCTCAGCTTTCAATTAAGAAAACTTTTTGGCAACAACCGCACACAGAAGACGATCAATTTCGAAACAAATCAGGGCGAACTTGGTGGTAACCCAAATTGATTCCCCATGCATTCGGCCTGCCAATATCCGCGGAGGACCAACTTTTCCCCGCCGTTCAGCTGGGCCGTTCAAACTTTGTTCATACAGTCCGATCATAAACACATCCACGGTAGGCAACAGATGCGGCGCGATGCAAAATCCAAAATGCGTAAACATCCAGGATAGCGAAAACAGACAAACAAAAGCCTGAAGAACGAAAACAAAAACAAACACTCGGCCAGGAAAAACAAAATGAATGGCATTCGCGGTTGAGTCGCCTGCGAAAGACAAATTAAGATTATAAAAAAAGGAAAATAAATATAATAATAAAAATAACACATAGAGAGCGGAGGAATAATAAAAAAACCGAATTGATTGATTGATTTATCAAATGTCTGCCATGGCAATGGAAGGAAGGAAGGTGAGCGCCGGGCTGCGAAAAGGGGATGGTGGCAGCTGCGCCACGGCCGCGTCCATATCTTTGTCTGCGAGGGCGGCGCGTTTGTGATTTGACAGACGAACTGACAGCAAGACGTGCACAGCGACAGTCGAGGAGGGGGCTTTTTTTTCGAAGGGGGACTTGGGATCTGAAGGGGGTTTGCTTGCGACTGGGGGGATGCCGGGGGTCAGGGGTCGCGGATAGCGACGGCTGCCTGTCGGCGTTTATGTATGCGCGTAATTCCGGGGGCCACCACCAGCTCGCCAGAGCTTCGGGAAAGATGGAGTGAACTGAACTGAATCCGAGCGAAGTGAAGTGAAGTGGAGTGGCGTGGCTTGGAGTGGAGGACAGCGATGGTGCGTAGGTGTAGGTGTGCCTATATCCTGTGTGTGTGTGAGTGCGCCTGCGACACGTAGCACATTTTATTTTCCAAGTAATAAATCAATTTTCCGCACCACTAAAAATGAAAACGAAAAACGAAAGCGAACGAGGGAGCTGAAGTTGACGCTGACGCTTCTATCGAGTGGAGCCAAGAAGCGTATTTCGCTTGGGGGGATGGGGATTGGCTAGCAGGGGTCGCGCCCGGCCGGACTGGCTGCAGGGAGGCAACAGTTGGCGCACCTGGGCAGAGCGTAAATTAAAGTCACTAAATCAAAAAATTCCCAAAAACACAGAGCCAGAGAACCCGAAGCCGAAGGGGAGTGAAGCGAAGCAAACGGGAAAGTTAACATTTGTTTACGTGGTTGGACGATTGCGGACGTCTTGGACGTGTAGCTGTACCTATGTCTACCTGGGCGCCCGGCAAGTTTCTCAGTCATTTATTGGCCAGAAAAGTTCTTACCGAATGGGAATGGGAATAGGGCAGGGGCAGGGGCAAGAGCAGAGGCAGGAGCAGGAGCAAATGAGCAACTTGGCGCAAAACAAAAAGTAAGTAAAACAATTTGTTGTTTTTACACTTGCCATCCATTAAGCGAAGGGGTATGTTCGACTAGAATTCCTTCGGTTGGCAAAAGGTTTGGGATGGAAAGTTTTCAGACACTTTCGAGGCTCCATTGTAAAGGTGGCTTTACTTTATGATTTGCTCTTGAGTCTTTCGGCTGCCCTCTGGGCATAATTCAATGCTGAACGAGAAAGCTTTGGCATTTTATCGGGCTTCCAAAGACTCCAATGATGAAATACAAAGTTTGAATTATATTTTAATTATTTGCTTGCTTGCAGTTCTCTAACAAAAGAATATTCTAAGGAATGTTTGTGGAAGGATTAGTTTGAAATTCATGAGAATGCCGCACAACTTAAATTAGTTGTGCAGTCATGAAGTGACCTAGTTTTCATTTTGTTTATGTGGTGCACAGTAAATTGATTTAATTAGACTTTTTAATTAACCCTAATAAGCAACAAGCTAAATTACTTTTAACTATCATTTAATTCTTACAATTGAGATATTTTGTTATTTGATTTGAATTGTAGGAAAATAGAAGGCCTTGCATTTTAAGTTACATTCCAAGAGCTATAAATAATTAAATAAAATAAATATAATATGTAAATATAGGAAAAAGACTGAAATTTATCAATATATTTTTAAAGGCTACTTATCTATAGATATTGTAATTGTTGAATTTGTTTATATTAATAGCTGAAATTAAGAAAGTATCCAGTCATTCTTATACAAGGTGAGAACTACTTTCGAGTATTATTTATAGAAACGAATTTAATATATGTATCCTAAGAAACCTCTCGGCCAAACCACTGACTTATCCATATTCTGGTCATTTCTTCACGTTGTTGGTGTCCTTTAAGACCGCTCTCCACGTAGCAATTACCCTTGGATCTCCTGTAATCTCTCTTTTGGAGCACCTAAATGGCAACGCTTAGTCGAATCACTTTCATTTGGAAGACACGGGCCGGCGTTCTTTGCTTTTTTTTGCTCTCCTTGGCCAGTGCGGCAATTTGTTTTGAGTGGGGTCGATGGGGCCAGGGGAACAATGGACAGGTTTTGGCGTTGAATCGGGAATGGGAGTGTGAGTTTTCCTAGCTGGGGCCTAGGGGCCGGCCCGTGGTTCGGTGGTGTGGCGTCAAAGGCAGCAAAACAAATCAAGTCAACAATCAACGGAACGCACAAACATACAAACCACATACACACAATCACAATCCTGGACCGGGAAAACAAACAAACGGATAACCGGACAGACGGACGGACGGTGGGAGTGCCCGAGGAGTGGGCAGTAGGGGCTGTGGGAATAGGGGCGAACATTGGGGCAGACACCCTGTAAAAGTTAATGTAACGGCGCATTTAATTGCACGCACGGAATGAATTCCACTCCGGCACTCGGCCGCATGCCACGCCCACACCTCCTGGAGTCCCGGCGTCCTGGACTGCACTCCTCCCTGATTCCGGTCCCCAGAGTGGACAAGCGTAACTTAGCCACGGACGGACGACGGGCAAACTTGGCTTTTTGGCCTCGCACAGTTTTGGGCCAGGTGAGAAGCGGCAGTGAAGTAAGTAAAAATGGCTATTAGCCAAAGCATTTTATGTGGCTCCTTTTACTCGGGACACGCCCGCTTGGCTTGCATGCTGCTCCGGCTGCCCTTAGTCCTTGTTCTCCCCACTTGCCCGTCCTGCCAGCCCATCCTTTGTTGCCTAATGCGCTTTGCTATTTTTTAATTATAACGCAAGTTACCTGCAAATGAAAAGTAAAAGGGCTGCCAAGACGACGACGACGACGACGTGGAGGACGATGGCGAGGACGTCCGCATCCTGTCTCAGGAAGTGGCTGCGGCCAAGACACGAACAGCCGGGGTCGGCGAAGGGCGAAGGACGCAGAACGAAGGATGAAGCAGAAGAAGCTGGCGAAGGCACGAGTTCCCCCTTTTTAGTTTTTCTGCTACAGCCTCTATTTTTTTTGTTGCTAGCTGCAACGATGCTGGAAAATTCGCTGGCAACAATTTTAATTGCGTAAACTGTGCAGTTTTCTTGTCCCGTCTCTTTCGCACTGTCTGTCGCTATCCCCCTCCCTCTCTTTCTATCCATCTATCTCTGCCTCTATGCCCCCCATCGTCTCTGGCCGCTGCAATCTCTAGTTTTCTCTGGTATTCCCGGCAAGTTGTAGCTGCAAAGGCCAAGCTGTGGCAAAATTAAATTACTCATACGCTCAGTTGGCCATCACAGTAGTGCTCTCTCTCTGTCTCGACTGCGACGGATTTATTGTTAATTGGAAATGAGGCATGCCCCGACTGTTTGATGCGAAACTGAACGGAACGGAACAAGATTTCCGCCACTCAGCCGAACAAAGGGAGGGAGACTTGCAGGGATTCCTACTTACTAACCACAAAGGCACAAAAACACCGAAAAAACGCTGACAAATAGCACGCGTAATTAGAAATTAAGTTTCTCATTCAGCGATCCCCGCCCCAAGTCTGGGAAACCCTGGGGCCCGGAGTGATTAGTACAATGACAATCTGAATGGGCCAACTGCAAACCGCTCGAGACTGCTCCAGACTCCGTCGCAGAAGATTCCGAAACGGCGAGCTGGCAATGACAGAAACTGCTTCCGTGCCGAGCTAATTTATTACAAATGCTTGCCGGCAACTTCTGGTGCTTCTGGTGCCTCGGGCACCTCAAAGTCCCCTTCCTCCTCTCGTCTGGGTCGCTTTAATGAAGGTCTTTCAATTATTTTCTAGTTATGCACTTACCAGCGCAGACGTCACGGAATGAGCTCCAAACTAAATTTAGTCATTCCAACGAAAATTTCGCGGTGACTCAGGACAAAAAAAAACCAGATCAGTGAGGAAAACAGGGAGTCCAGGATATATATGTGTTTGAATCTTAAGGAATTCTGTTAACTGCACACATCAATAAAATATAAAATATTTAGTTAATGGGGTAGGAAATGAAGAGAGAACAAAACATATTTGGTTTAATTAATAATGCAAATAAACACATTTCTGCTGGCACAGAATTATAACTATTTGTGAAACTTCTTGAATGCCTGTAGAAATTAATACCCCAAATCCTTCCCTTTTGCCATTATATTTGCATCAATAATGTTAGGCCTATAAATACTGAAGTTCTGCATGATTTGATTTCTAATTCTTAATGTCTGCACTGTTGTCTTAACCTAATTAATGTCATCATTATTAAGATAAATTTCCTCATACAGAACTTTCAACATTTGTTAAGATATTTATGGGAATATGCCTTTGTTGGCTTTAATAATGCCAACCCATATCAATTATTGATTTTAGCTAATCACAAGCAAGTGAGTAGCATCAATTGAAACATTTGTCTATGTATAAGCTTAAGGTTTGCTTAGGTAATTAATTTAATTACCACTTGAATGAATTTCTATCTTGAAATAAATATGAAATTCCCTACTAACAATATTAAACAAGGACTTTCACTGGTTTAAGAGTGCTCCAACCAATTATAAACATTGCAACCAAGTTGACTTCCAATTAAATATCCAATCTAATTATTCTCCGTTCGGTTGCTTACATTTTCAATTGCATCCCAAGTGCATGCATATATGTGCCAGAGGATTATTAGGATTTGCACTCCGAACTGAACGGCCAGGCAGCAGCTTAAATATCATAAGCCCAGTAGATGAAGCTTAAATAATCTGGAAAACCTAAACAGGGTAACCCCAATCCACACTCTTAACCCATTTAAGTGCTGGCTGTGCTGCCAGAAGAAACCAATTTGAGAGCACATAACTGACTTCAGGGGTTAGCTGCTGGTGAGACGAGCCAGGACTCAGACTCCGACTGCAACTCAGACCGAGTATCCTTCGAGCCGTTTACTCCCTCAATTACCCCCACACGTACACGTACACGAGCTCACACGCACACCCTCCTGCATATGTATAAGGCATCAAATTAGAATGGCTAATTGCAAAGTCCTCACATCAGGACCACATTTTCTTTTGTTAACTTGCCCGAAAACTTGCCTCCAGCCATCATCACAACTGCCAGTGCGCAGAGGGTGTCGATGGGCGGATATTGAGGGGCTGGCAAAGGGATACTGGCTCCTGGAGACCAGGATGCTGCATCCCCAGCAGTGGCAACTATTGCATGCTGTCCATGCTGCCGAGCTGGCAAGCAGTTAAATTACTTCTCGTTTATTTTAAATTGTGAAAAATATGTGCAAATGCTCGGCAGCCAGCAGACATTACACAATGATACCTAACAAGACCGAACACGAAGGAGCAACAGCAACCCTTCCCCACCGCCTCAGTGCCGCCCACTGTGAGTGGCTCGGAAAGAGACGATGTCGGGGACAAGGACTACGATTGGGCAGGACGAAAAGGACGTGCAGGGAGAGTGGGGCCAATGCAAAAACATGGGGCAAAACTCTTCTGCAATTTGCAGTGAAAATCGCATCGCACGCGCTGTATTTTCAAATAATGCGAAAACTTTTCCGCCTATGTTTTCCCGCAGAAGAACACGGGCGAGAACGAAGAAGGAGCAGCAGCAGCAGCGGCAGCAGCAGAAGCAGAATAACAAGCGGATGAGTTGGGTCGCGATTATCCGGGGAAAACCAAAGCCAACCCGGCCACCGAACCGAGCAGAACCGAAGAGTACTGAACTGCACTGAACTGAACCATCCAGAATCCAGTATCCAGAAACCGGGATCCAGAAACAGCAGCAACTCCAATATACTTTTGTTTCTTTGCCTCTATTGTGGCGCCCCCGCTCCCGCTCCCGCCGCCGTCGCCCGCCTGTTGGCTGCGTGAAATGCAATTTCTCATATTTGCATAACTGCAGACAGCAGATAGCTCAAAATAAAGTTGAAATTTTCGCTGCGGTGGCGGCAACAACAAAGCAGCAACAACACCAACAACTTTAATATTGCCTGGTCGTGCTGCGTAATTGCCCCCGCCTCCACCGTCCATGCCCCACCGCTTTCCGCAAAGGCCCCCCATGTCTTTAGTCCCGATCAGCAATGCGAACACTGAGGGAAAATATTTCAAAACGTTTTAAATTAGTGCCCAATTATACTACATAATACATTTAAGCTTTTTTTTTTTTGCTTTAATTTAAAAGATTGAATTAAAGTTAAATATTTAAACAATGTTCATAGATTACAAGGGTATTTTTATATTTTCACATCCATGAATATGTAATTTTTTAATCTGCATAATTTAAAAATACAACGTAAAATACATAGCTGTCCATTTTCCATTAAAAACCAAGAAGAAAAAACCAAACCACACTAAAATCTGTTGAGTTTAAGCAGAGTTACGACCACAAAACCACTGAAGAGTTCGCGATTTTTGAGCCAAAAATGTACCCATTTTTTCATCGTCAAAATTGTAAAAAATTGGACAAAAATTAGAAATCAAGTTTTAAACGCAGAAAAGCTTTCCATTAAAAACCAAGAAGAAAAAACCAAACCAGACTGAAATCGGTTGAGTTTAAGTAAAGTTAAGACCAGAAAACCACTGAAGAGTTCGCGATTTTTAAACCAAAAATGTGCCAATTTTTTTAAATATTTAAATAAATTGTAAAAAAATTGACAAAAAGTAGAAATCGAGTTTTAAATGCAGAAGAGTTCTCCATTAAAAACTAAGAAGAAAAAATCAAACCAGAGTGAAATCGGTTGAGTTTAAATCTTAAAAATTATGCCATCTAAAGCTTCTTTATTTAGGAACATAAATAAATATCATTGTAAAAAATGAAAAAAATAATTATTCTATAACTTTTTAATGAAAATTGAATAATAAGAGTTAAAACGCAATTAAAAAATAAAAATTGCTTATAACAGTCTATCTTTTCTTTAAACTCCTTTAATAAATAGGATATACTATTTTTACTTTTCTTTTATTAACTCTTATTTGCGATCCCTGCATAAAATCGAATATTTAAATAAGAAATATATTTATATAATCAATTGGCTAGACTTCTGAAAATCTAAGTACAATGATGATTAACATGGCAGTTACTGAGTATCCTGTAAAACAACAAATCCTTTAGAATATTTTTATTCAACATTTGCCAATTAAACAAAAATAGTTTTGTTATGGCTCAGTGTGCCTGCAGCGGCGGCGCGCAGCAACAGCGGAATCCTTTCCGCTTGGCGCGAGTTACGTAGTCCGTGGGTTTCCGCCAACTGTGCGCTCGATTTTACAAAACAATACGGCAATGGAATGCGACGGGGCACAGCGCGGTTGCCAGTGCACTGGCAGCAGCAGTTTCGGCCAAATCAACGGAGTTACGCGCACAACAATCACACTCCCACACACACTACACACGCCCCCTCATGCAGAAGACAAAGCATACTTTCGGGCGCAAATAACCAGCGCGCTGCAGCGCTGCGAACGGAAACCAAAATTGAGCGTCCTTGGCAACAAGGACCAAAAGCGCGTAGGAAGCAAGGCGAGAGTTGGTCCTATTCTATTAGGATAAACACAAATCACAGCGAGGGGCAGCGGAACGAAGCGAAGCACAAAAATTGTACGCACAAACAAAGCAAACAATGTCGATGGCCGAAAGCAAACATAATTGATATCGTAATCAATTCAAAAATCTGGGAAACTAAAAACAGCAAATGCTGTGAAAACAACGCTGTGGACATGGGACAAGAGCGGTCCCAGCCGTAGGCAAGCTATGCACA
>VNJV01012679.1:0-28549 GCA_008042635.1 Drosophila nikananu
GCTAAAATTGGACACTTAATGTTGGGTGGAAGGAAGACGACGGCAAAAGACAAATAAAGACTAAGCAAATAAAATCTAATAAAACCAAGGACACAAAAACTTGAGCCAAGCCGGCGAAAATGAGCTAAATGCTGCAAGGCGGGTGTGTGGAATGGGCGGGCGTGGGGAGCTGTTAGAGTGAGGCGAGAGAGCAAATGAAATAAAGTGCCAGAAGTATGTTTCATTAGCGGCAGCAGCAGCAAACCAGACAACAAACAAAGCTAAGGACAATGGTCGGCCAAGGACACATGCTCCAGTGGAGCTGCTTGATGAACTTCATCCAACAAACAAGCTGCAAAAAAGTCGCAAACTGCTGGGGATGGCAATGTGTATTTACACTCCAATTGGAGTGTCCTTTAATTTATAAGGGGTTGTGGAAAAAGTATTTAAGAACATTCTCACTAAAGCTAATTCTCTGTTAAATTTGTCCTTGAAAAATTTAAAATATCAAAGAGTTATTAAATTATTTTTAATTAACAAAGAAACCTTTGTATTCCTGTGCATTATTTCAATAATTTCATCCCTATATCATGCCTTCTGGAGTGCGAAAAAAACACAGGGCTCCTCCAATATTTGGCAATCTTTATGATGGTAACATTTAGTTGAAAAAAAAAGGGTACATTTTTGGCTCATAAATCGTGAACTCCAGTGATTTTTTGATCGTAACTTAGCTTAAACTCAACGGATTTCAGTGTGGTTTGGGTTTTTCTTCTCAGTTTTTAATAGAATCATTGAATCATTTTTATTCTTGCAGTTTCTTAATGGATTAAACAGTTAAATAAGTGTGAATTTTAAATTTTCTTAGATATTATTACAAAAATATATACCTATTTATATCAATTAAATCTATTTTGGCGACTGCTTTAATTCAAATTATAAATAACTATTTTGTAATTTAAACAAAATCAAAAACTAACTATCTTTTAGAGCAAAACCATGTGCGACAATAGTTAATTAAATATATAAATTTTATAAACACTTGGTTCTCTGTGTTACTTAATAACAGTAGTTAAAACGACGCGTCGTTATTACAATTAACCAAAACGGTCATGCGACATGTACACATGTGTAGTCTTAACTGAAATAAGTTTAGTTAACTGGAAAAGCTGTTATAGCTAACTTGAAGCCTGGTCAGGTGGCACGTCTTTTTCATGCAATTTTTTACAGGGTCATGTTACTGGGCTTATCCGCTTTCTTTTTCTTTAAATGTTCGGGTCTTCGTTTGTATTCCAAAGAATTAAGGCAGAAGTCTATGCAGCCCTTTTCGCCATCGAAGAAGCCGCAAGGCTCTTCGTTTGCTGGCACAGGATAGCATGTATCAGTCCGCTCATCGAAGCCCCAAGTGTTGTCTAAATAACAAGTTAATGAGCCACCAGTTCGCTTACAAATGGCTTTCAAAATTAAACATCACAATTATTATTTTCTACTATTATAACTTAAGTACTTACTGTCGTACACTGGACTATGGACATAGGTAAGGCAACCCGAAATAAATAATGCGACAATGAGGATCGGAAACTTCATGCTGAATGCTAAGCCAAATGAAAATTTTTCACACTAAACTAAATTATTAGCTTTCTTGGGTGGTTATTCTAATTATTTCACTACTTCTTTAAAGCACTGACTGCCTTTGAGAGTAACTTATTTAGAAACAGAGTTTAGTCAGTCGAGCCGCTGTGCTGGAAATAAACAGCTGTATGAGGCTTAAGTGGAAATGTGCAAGAGACTTGTATAAAAGCGCTTAAAAAGGTGAAAACTGAGAAATTCACCTTAGTGAGCTTTTAAAAACTTAAACTTAAATTATAAAATTAGCTTATTTTACTTTTTTTTTTACTTTAAAGTAAAAAAAATAATAGAAGGTATGTAAAAATATGAATTTTTATCACACAAAAGGGTGAAATGACCAAGAATTATAAAGAAATGAATTGTAGCTTAAAGATTCCCCCAAATACTAATAATGTTTTCAAGAAAACTTAAGAAAGAATTAATATATCTAAGATAATTTTATATATTTACTCAAAAATACTAACTTTTCTAAAAATTAAAGCCTTGTTTGTCTCTTTTTTTAGGTTTGTTCTTTGATGCTTGAGAATATATCTTTTGGCCCAACAAATCACATTGTCGAGCCATTGCCAAGACAACAATAGCAATGTAATCTTATTGCCGACACGCAAAATTCGAAAACGGAACAATGCGAACCGAGGCGTCGAAATAAATAAATAAAACTCAACGCGAATTGCCGCAAGTGTTCTCATAAATTTTAAGCGATTTTATAATGGTCGCTACTCCGAGTTGTCGCTTTGTGCTCGCTCTTCTGGCTGCCTGCGTTTTAATAACATTTTATATATGGACGTAACGCCGAGTCACGATTTTTCAATTATGCCAACTTTCGCCAGGCAATGAGAAATCATTTTTAAAATTAAATTAAATTTGTCAGCAATAGGAAAACTGTAAGGGGTGAAATTATCTTTAGAGTTTATTAAAAACACAAATGTTACTGGGATAATCATAAAACCATAAACTCGGATGAAATCGCTTAATTGAATCAATTCATTGGATAAATTATTTTGGGACAAGCCTCTACTCAAGCAAATAAACTGCCAAGCCCAAATCACATTTGACGTACATCAAACTAACCTTTTACAGATCGGTTACAATTTTCCTCCCTGTTAATCTTCATTAATCAAAAGCATACACGCTCACAAAACTATAAACACATCTTGAATGGGCGATTAAAATGAACTTTTAGGGCTTTGCCTGGATAATGGGCTAGTGAGGGGAGCGGGGAAAAACTAAAACTCGACACAATTATGCAAGAGACATTGGGGATAATTTTGATAATAACTCAAGCAAAGGAAACTTTCTGTGGGCAAGTGGGTGTGTGCGTATGTGGGCTTATTATGAATGCTCGAATAAATTGCTGCTTATAATTTATGCTGTGGACTCGTAATTCGAAAATTATATGTGTGGCTTTAATTGCTCAGTCATTCAGTTGGACTGAATTGTAGGCCATAAATAGAACCCCGGGAACATTGTTGATATTTACTGAAGGGTTTCGTCTTAGTTTTCCATTTCATTAGCATTAAAAGTGGTAAATCGGATGATATCTCTTAGATTTGATTTTGATATTTGAAATGGTCATAATGTTTATAATTAATAATCGTAATTTGAAAGTTTGATTGTCGCCAAAAATTTACTTATAATCAAAGTTAATTAAGTATAATTGTAGGATTTTAAATAGTAAATGAATTGAGAGGGGGAATTAAGAGAATTAATGAAGAGATATATTATAATTTCAGCTTTAAATATTTTGGGATGCAATTAATGCAATTTAAAGTGTATTCTAAAACGCACTACAATTAAATATGTAACTAAAATGTAATAGAAATAAAATACCCTTAAGCATTCATTTGATTCATTAGAATAAATGGTTTTAATTGAGTCAATTAAATTAAAAGCGAGAACATGTACACATACTCGTATGTATTTATACATACTGTGGCCTAATTAATCGACAAACTAATAGCTAATGGCAATACAAATGGTAATCTATTCAAAATGCACTTTTAAATTTATAATGTACTCTAAATTAAATTTGTTTTTAAGTTTACATTTTAAAGTGGCCCAGAACTCCACTGATTATTGGCTTTGCTGTTAAAATATTTATTCATTTTGCCAGTCAGAGGAACTCCCTCATCCTGATGAAAATATAAAAACCAAGCCTGCAGGACACTCACGCATGGAGACACACATTCACACATGCACTTATGCTGGCATGACATGTTTTTACAGTTACGTAACAAACAACAACAGCAGCAGCCGACGGCCCTGTTAAAGCCCAAAAGGCCGAAAAGGCTGCTGGCTGCAAATGTAGTGACAGTTAACATTAACACCAATACAAGCGTAAACATATGCTAAACCGGGCGTATATGTGTGTGTGAGTGTTCAATGGCAGCGGCAGGACCTTCTAATTGGTCGCCAGTGCTACTGGGCTTCCTGGTTGCCATTGCTCGTGTTTGGCTGCTGTAGCTGCCAATTTTAATTGAATTAGAAAACATGTAGAAGAGGCACCGAGACACTGCTCAGAAAATATAATAAATAAAAGAATATGTTATTTTCCATGGCTTTTATTATTTCTAAATATATTTTTGAGCAAAGGATATTTTTCCCAAATATTTTTGTTTAAATTTATTATAACATAAATAAAATATTTTCAAAGAAAAAAGTGTCTGATATGTAAAAGTTTTAATAATTTTGCATGTATATCTCTTTACTTTATTTAACAATTTCGTAGTTACTATTAAAAACCAGTTACTAAAAAAACAATTAAAAAAGAAACTTACATATACAATTTGCCATTATTAATAGGATTATAGGATTGATATATAAATACTTATAGTTATTTTGTAAATCAAAAAAAACTTCCATTTTAATAATCTCTCCCTTTAAGCGCTCTGAGAGTAGTAATATTTATTTTACTATAATATATTTAATTAAATGCATTTATTATAATTAAAATGTTGTAAATAAGCTTACTGTGCACAGCAAATCCACATGAACAGCGACACAACTATTCCAGCATGCAAACACACTTCAGCGAGCATCCTGTTTTCGGCCTACACCATCCGCACACACACACACCCGCACTCTATGCCACAATGTCACTCAAGCAGGTACTAAAGTTAATTACCGCAATTTCCGTGGAAAATTGTTTTATGCATTGACAGCGTGTGGGTCGAACCATGGATTTTCCATGTGTTTTTCCCAACGAGAAAGCATGTTTGTTACGTATGTGAGGATGGGGCATGCCACGCGCTTATTTTATTAAGTGCCGCTATTTTTCGGTTACAGCTACTTTTATGGCCCCCGCACATGCGTAGGTGTGAGTGCATTCCAGACTCCATTTACTCCCTTACTCCCTTGCTCCCCGTTTTCCAAATTCCATAACAATTTTCGAAGGTTTCCCGGCTTTGTTGGACTGCGGTGGAAAAGTCCTTCAAAAGGTAACCACTGTATTAGAGGCTATTCTGTTTGTGAAGGGTTTTAAATTCTATGGTGGAATCAATTAATTTCATTTTAGAAACTAATTTACAATTCAATAAATTTCTTCATTAATTGTTTGATTTAAACTGCGTGAAACTTAGAGTTGTTAGGCTTGAAACTTACGAAATTGAACCATTATAAAATAGGTCTTGAAATTATGACATATAATCTTAGTTTAAGCTGAAAAACATTTTTTAAATATATCTTTAAAATAAAATAAAGCCACTAAACGTTTAAAACCAATTTAAAATACTTATTTTAGGGCACATGCTTTTGGGGACTCTCCATTCAAAGTTCATTGAACCTTTTCAATGCAGCGCTGATCCTTAAATGCGCCTGAGAATCATATTCAAAAGCTGCCCTAAGGGCATCCAACCAGCGGCTTTTCACTCGATTTCACTGCTATGACTGTTTTTGTTTTATTTGCCGCTGTTTAGTTAATGGTTTAGCGTGTTACCCGGCGCACTGTGGCAACAATTCTTGTTTATGCGCCGCAAACATTTTTACCGCTCGCCCCGGCCCCGGATCCTTGTCCTTCCTTGCCCACGGCTGCTGATGGCATTAAATTTTATTTCACTCAAAACCGCGCTCCCATAGAATTGTTTGTGGGTGTGTTGCCCCCTCTATGTATATACGGTATGTTGCCATGGCCAACATTGTTAACTTTGACGAGGGACTGCTGACGGCTGCACATGCCGTTGTATTTAAATAAATTGCAGCCCCTTCGCCATTGCAATTGTGGCGCAAATTGCGCTAATTTTGCTGATTGTGTAGTTTCGTTGTTATTTGTGAGCCCTTTTTTTTAGTTTTCCATGCTCCCCTATTTTTTTGTTGCTGTTGATAAGCTGCAAACTTTTATGGCATACGGCGAAGCCAACTTTTGATAGATATTGGCCAGACAGCTTTGGTTGGCCAGCCATCAGAATGGATTAGATGCAATGGAAATACAATTAAATTGTCAGTTTTTATCAGCTGAAAGCCTGGTTGTTTGATTGAAAGAGCAAAATTGAATTTAAAAACCCTGAGGGCTCAACTGTGTTTAAATTTAATTTTAAAGCTAAGTTTTTAAACTTTTTCATCTATCTCTTGCTTGGCCCCCTAAAATTTGAATTTTTATTTTATTAATGCAACACTCTTTCAAAACCCAAGTCAAGGTTTGTTTTCTCACTCTTATTCCTAAATAAAGGTTGGCATCTGAGCATTTACTGTGATGTCATCCCCTAATATTGCACCCAAAATGTTGCAATATCTCGGCAGCAAGTTTTGCTCAAGCAAAGTTATCCTGTCCATTCCTTCTCCCTTGTCCAGCTCGTGAATTCTCACGCCTTTTAACTCAAGTTCCCCGAGTAATTGACCTTCTTGGAGAGGGATGTCAAGGGGGATTGGGGAAGAGGCAGCCAGCATTTGGGGCTTAGCAACTTTCACATCACTAAACCACTGAAAGTTGTTGACTTTATGCAACTTTTTCGTGGCCACAGACAACTACGTGAGGGTCTGTGCCAACACTTCAAGAGCACCCCTCCGAAAACTCCACCACCCCTTAACACCCGCCCATTGGTCCGCCCTGCTGAAGGTTGACAAACAAGTTTGTTGTGCCTTGCATTTTTTGCACTCCAGCGACATTTCTTTTTGCACAAATATAAACCCGATAAAGTGGGCGGGGCTGCCCAGTGCCCAAAACTGCTGGCGTCAGTTGCTTTTAACATACCGGCACTCTCAAAGACTAGAGGCTTACGCATACACTGGGGAAAAACTTGGCATAATGCAGGGAAATAAGGAGTTCATAAATTTCTAAGATTATTATATGTATTACACTTTTTTGTTAATCGTTTAAACTAACATAATTTTCTTACTATTTAATGTTGAATGATTGGGGTTCATTTGATAGTTTTTCTTATGAAATACTTATAATTCCTTTGATATATTTTATCAAGAATTAGGGACCTTCCCCTGCAACTACATTGAAATACTAAACATTTTTGCATTGATTTTAATGAATAGGTATAATTGTGTGGTTTTATTCTGGTCTTAAAAAAGTAAATATATTCTCAAGTTTCATTTACAATTGAAAAACTAAACTAAGCACTTATCAAACCCTTACGTTTTCTGAGTGTAAAAATATATACCGAGACATGCTCTCACATAACTTTGTGTACATGGCCAACGACACGTGCTGCAATTGAATTTGTTCGAAAAACGCAATAGAAAACACCCTAAGCAGCGCAACGGGAGGAAATAGAAAAGAGCACAAATGGCAGACGACTAGAAATTATAGTCTCCAAGGAGGACACGAATTTCTGATGATCCTTGGAATTAAAAAATATTTTTTTTAAAAAAACAAAGACACATAAAGTTTTGAATATTTTGTATGCTCAAATATGGCTAAGGTTGATCCTAAAACAATAAATAGTTCTTAAAATCAAAAATTGTAAACTAACATATTAAATTTGCATAGTAATTAAATATAATTTAATTTATTTAAATCTATATATAAGTCACACCCTAACTTTATAAAAAAAGGATTTTTTGTAGAATAATTTAAATTTAATTTCCATTTGTTTTGGCGTTGTTTAATTATTTAAAAAGCGTTCTGTGTAACTCGTAAGTAATATTCACTTTCTGGCATATGAATCCTATTCTTTATTCATGATTATTTTCAATCATTATATTTTATTAAATTAAATTTGTTGTGTTTTAAATCTACCTCAAAATTCTTTGCAATAAATATAAAAATTTTAAAATATAGAAGTTTTAAAATTTCCTTTGTAAATTTAATACTTTATTTTTATTTCCCAAAATATACTTTAAGGTGCGTTAAAGGCCTGAAATATTTTGAAACATTTTAAAGTGCCAATATGCCTCGTTCCCGTTGTGGTTACACCATTCACACACAGAGACACACGAGGGAATGGAAGGCAAAAATACACAAACGCTGCAAATTCTTGTTGAAAAATCTAATGCCACTTGCCGGCCAGAGTGAGAGAGTGTGGGGGTGGGTGTGTGAAAAAGGGAGACACGTAACGCGCTGAAAATTCTGCAGTTTGTCGTCCTTGCACGCACGCATGCTTCCGCAGGAACAACATGGCAGAAGGCTTGTGGCAAGCACTTTTTGGTCATGTCCTCGAGTGAAGCTGTTTTTGGCCAGGTCACCGCCTTCGCAGAATCAGCTATTAATATGCCGTGAAAACTTTCACGTGGCCAGGACTGTCGGCAAGTGCATTTCATTAGCGTTTTTAACAACATAAAGCTATTAATATTTAGTGCACAGCGTCTTCTGCCACCATAAACAAAACATAAGCAGCAGGGCCAAAAGCAGAAGCAGAAGCAGAAGTGATAGCAAAAGCAAAAGCAAAAACAGTTAAAGAAGCAGGCCAAGTCAACACCAACTTAGACAGAGCCGAAAACTTTTCGGCTAAGCGAAAACTTTTGCCCGACTGCTGAAATTATTTTGAAATTAAGTTTCTCGTTGCCGTTGGCGTTGGCATTGCTTATTTATGGCTGGCATTGCGTATCGATCGATCTTGAACCACCGCCGGCAGCAACACAGAGCCCAGCCCATTCAGGGCGAGTAACTTTTCCTTAAATGTAATTAAAAATGTCGTCGAACTTATTTACGAGTGTTGTTTGCATAGTTGCGCCAAGTTTTTCAACAGCCAAAAGTAGGCCGCCAACGAAGGGGGAAATCGGACCGAAGCCCTTGGAGTTCCTTAAAAATCGCTGGATATAAAAATGCATTTAGCACATAGTTAAGCCGAAATCAAATTAAGTTTTTATGGTCCTCGGATGATGCTGCAGCAGTTGCAGCTTAAGCGGGCTTCAGCTCAATGAATCGGAAGTAAACTGTTAATAAAAACTACTTTGAGTGCCCAGTAAAAGTTTCTGGGGTGGGCGACATTATCCTTGAGCTGCACTCGAAAAACAAATATAGATTTGCTAAGTGAAGGAGCCACATCTAACTCATGTTATTTAATTTATTGGTTAACATACCACAAAAACTTGAAAAACTAACTAATGGCAAATAAACTACAGCAAATCTATTAAATGCATTCACTATTTTCGCCCCGTGCAGCGGCAAACAATCTCAAATCCTCAATTATCTTTCATGCTGATAAAATCCCCCCACCGTATAGATGAGAATCTCCTTTCACGTCAGTTGAGATGCAATATCAAGGATATGTCCCAAATCGAATACGCGTCGCTTGACATCTGTGTGACATTAGGTCTGAGAGGGGAAATCCATGGAAAGATTCTATTTGTTCGCTTTCAATCACATTTTCAGATTTCCGACGTGCGTTGACCTTGGAAGCGGGGGAAAAAACATGACAGAAATGGAACCGAAATGGAGCTCAAAGTTCCATCAAAGTTCTGCCAAAGCGTCCGTCATTCATGGCAACGTTCGCATTCATTGCAACTTCGGTCCGAAATTGCTTCTCAGCGTTTTACTCAACCAAAAAACCGTTTTACTTTGCGGTCAAATGTAGCATGTACATATGCACCTCTCTCCTGCACTTTTCCACCCACTTTTCCAGGGTACCGTTGCTTCACGCAGAACCAGGTCACGCCCACTAAACAAACGCTCTGCGGTATGCTGTGAAAAAAAAAAAAGTTTGATAGTTCTTCTTGTTGTTTGAGGCTACCCAACTTCCAGCACCCCCCAGCAGATTTCACTCGGGTCCTCTGGCTCTCGGAGCCACCCTCTTCCACCCCTTCTGTAATTTATGTGTAGTAAATAACATTTTTCCGTAGTTTATATACTCTTTGCCCAGCAGAGGTTATTTCACTTAAGCTTTCTTGTTAGTAATCCTAACAAGTAACTTTTTATATTTGCAATAATGTATTCCCACTTAATCGGCTTTTAATTATAATGTAAATGCTTTTAGCAGGAAAATGGTTGAAAATGTTTTACCTAATGAAAATTAAATAAAGAGAAATCATTTGTAAAAAAGTTTATAAGAACTTAAGCTTTTGAGAAGTAAAATTAACATTAAATTCAGGCTAGAATGTTATTAAAATATTTCTTGACAAAGAGTATTCCCTTAATCGAGTATCAATGCCACAAATGTTCTCCCTTTTTTTGAACCCCACTCGTTTTGCGCGAGTTGCTGCTGCAGTTGTTGTAGTGGATTTTGACCTTGTGCGGAAATAAAACTGAAAATAATGGCAGTTAGCGTTAAATGGAAGCAAAGTTGCAGCCAGCATTAGCGCTGAAATGCTGATATGCGATATGATGAAATGAGGCAGAAGTTGGGGGGAAAAGGCGTAGAGAGTTGTCAGGGTTAAAATGTGCGATAAAATTGGGACTTAGCTTGTGATAGTTTAATGAGTTGTAGAACAACTAAGCTAATGTGCAAAGCATATTAGGGAATGCTAATAGTTTGCCATATTATACACAGAAAGTATAAACCAATGTTTACAAATTAATAAACAATTATTTCGTGGCATCTAAATAGTATTTCATCTACTTGTATATACTTCTTCCTCTGATTCAAAAATCCTTGGTCGACTGACAAGTTAATGAAAACAAAATTAACTTGGTGAACTCTCAACAGTAAGTAACATCCTATAATTCGCTGTCACTTCCACTGTACAGATAGACCGACTGAAAACCAATCATTTAAATGGCCATTATAAACGTTACCATCTTCCTAAGACTTTTTCAACAACAAATCCCGCTGCGAACCCTTTTCAAGTTCATTTGTTGTGCTGGCGCAACATAAAATGTTGTTAAAAACCGGCAAGCTGACAGCAATTAATATGCCATTTGGTGCATGTTTTTTATCTCGACCTCGTCCCCACACACACTCACATGGGGGATCGGGTGATCTGGGGTCTTCTGTGGTTCCACTAATGTTGATTAAATGGCGTCGGAGTCACGCATGCAGGCGCAGATTGCACTCGTTGCGGTGGCCCTGAAAATCTCCCGGGATAGCTGAATTTAACTACGTGGAGGCGCATACAGAAGCCATCACCATGGAGATGAGCTTGAGTTAGGAGCTGAAAAAGACTCGTTCAGAAATTGCATGAAAGCTGCGTCAATCTAGGAGGTACACAAGAACTATAAATTTAAAAAAAATCAAGATAACTACGCTATTATAAAACTTAATAATTTGTTACATTCTTTTTTTTAGTATTTTGAAAGGTATATATTTAATTATGGTAATTTTAATGCTACACAGACTTTTTTAGAAAGCTTCTGCGATGATATATTTCCCTAACTTAATTAATTTGTTTTTTAAAAATTATTATTATGTTTAAAGTTTCTTCTTATGAAACTGCAAAACTCTACATTTATTTTAAAGAAAATTTTTCCAGTAGAAATTCTTTATTTTATTAGGTATTGAAAGTCTATTTCCAAAAAAAGATTCTTATACATTCTTTCTTTTATTTTAGAAAGCTTCTGGGATGGTTTATTTGCCCAATTCAATTTATTATTATTTGAAAGATAATTAATATATTTAACGTGTGTTTTTATGATATCTACTTGTTAAACTCTAATTTTATTTTAAACAAATTTTTCCAGTAGAAATTCTTTATTTTCCCCTTTGATAGTCTATTCCCAAAAAAGATCAAAGTGTTTCAGTTTATTAAATTCTTATACATTCTTTCACATTTTTCGCAAAGCAACCGATGCTCCCTCTCTCGTAGTCTTTCGCTTAAGAATTACAATGAAAATGGTTGTGAAAAATGTTATAGCCAAATTCATGATACTCGTATGGTTTACCTTACCAGCAGCTCCTCTCCTCCTCCTCCCCTGGCTATGATATAAGCTGTCCAGGCTCAGTTGCCAGATGAGTCAGTGGCTAAGTTGGTAAGCATTTGTTATGCCCACACACACACTCTCACTCACACTCACAGCCAGGGCCTGGCTAAGGGGAGGCGAAGACACCGCGCACATTTTCTTTACAGCCATTTACCAGGCGATTTACGTAAATCTTTTATTTATACAGAGAACGTATAAGTTGCAATTTATCAAAATCTAAAATGTTTACCCGCACAAGTTATTCACTTGAAATCTCTACACTGCAGCGGGTATCCTTGTGCTCCAGCATCCCTATATCCCCGTATCCCTATATGTACTTGTACAAATGTGTGTGTATCCCAGATCCTAGACGTATTGTAGTTGGCTGCGTTACGTATACGCGATGTGTGCCAAAGCCAAAGGCGGTGGAACAACGTCCCACGAGTCTGATGCCAGGCAGCAGCTGAACAACAGGGCCATGCATATGCTTATTTGTGTGAAGGGGTTCCTATAAATATGTATGTGCACTTTAACACGTTTCAAAAATAGTTGGAAATGTAGGGGTTAATGTTAAAGTCAAGAAAAAATACAGGAAACACATTTTAAAGCGCAAAATTTATGTTTAATAAACGATTAGTTTCTTATTTTTAAATATACATTTTTCTTAAAGCTTTATTCGTTACTTAATTAAGTTCTGTAAAAATGCAACCATCAGGTTGTTAATGTGACTTACCTCCAAGAGTAAAATATTGCCCAAGACTTAGCTAACAAATTCTTAAAGATTTCCATCTAATACTCCTAATACCAAAGTTTTTTATAAACATTTTATATATTTCATATAATTTTTTTTATTTTTCTCAGTGACCCTGTTTGAGTGTGTATTATTTTGTGTTTTGCGCGCACAAATTGTCTTGTGACAGACAGTGAAAACTACAGAAGCGGCGCCGGGGATTTTGTGGCTACCTCCTTTCGAAGCCCACACCAACGAACCCTTCCCATCCTCCATCTCATCTCATCGCCCGCCTCATGTGGCCCCTTTGGGCATGGTTTTAGTCAATTTGCGGTTGGTGGCAGTGCAATGTGTTCTGCATTCGCATATATGTAGTATGTAGTATGCAGGGGCTGTGTATCGCACGAATACTGCTCACTAAAAGTAGTTTATTTCCATCTTATCTCTTAAAGCCAATAATACGCTCGCAAGCTCACTTAAATGCGCTGCCACGTTATTATTTTTTCTCTCTGTTTTGTTGCTAAATGCACACTGTTCGTTGGTGTGTGGGAAAATGCCAACGAAGGAGAATTCTGTTAAACTATTTACGTATATATGTGTCTTTAGTATTTCTATCGAGCCAACAAAAGATAAAGAGAAATAAACTGCAAATAATATGTGGTTGAAGAATTTCATTTAAGGAAATTTAAATAATGAATGTGGAAATTCTAAAAAGAATTTATTGTTTGACAAACATAGCTCCAGGTTTCTAAACTGTATTATTTTTATGTATAAAAACATCGTTTAAACATTGATATGTTTATTAGAATTTTATGTTTTCTCTTTTATTTTCCATTATACAAAATAAATAAAGCTGTCATACTGATGTTAAATAAAATCACATATCAATTAATTCATTAGCTGACACTTTTTCTATTTTATATTTTACTCTCAGCATAAGAAGTAAAAAAAATAAATATTTTTCATAAAAAGTGATTCAGTTTACTTAAAATAACATCAATTTATGATTAATGCTTACATTTTTTTCCAAGTTTAAATATTCATACTCAAATATCAATGAGTATTTCCTTCGCTAGAAATTACACATAATCAATTGATATACTAAAGGCAATTATAATTATATATAAAATCAGACTTGATCTTTTTTTTGTTCCTTTTTCCTTCCGAAATGTCAGGCGTGAGGTTTTACAAGGAAAAAAAAAGTCCACTGCCAATGGCAAAAGGGCAAACGCATCCGCTTACCTGTTTCAGACGGATGTTTGGCCATTCTTGGAAATCTCAGCCAACTTTAAGACCATCTCAAATATTTATTTATAGCTTTAGAAGTGTGAGGACCAAAGAATTTCCAAGATTAAAAATGTTGGATTGGTAGGACAATTTATACGATTCTTGGGTTTGGTCAGGCATCAGCTGTTCTCAGCAATAACTGCAAACCTAAATTCATGTAGCTTTGCTCGGAGAGCTTTTACTCTCAAAATTATTGTATAATGACACTGGGAAAGTATTTGGCTTATAAAGAGAGAAAGCTTTTAGAGGCTAAGCCGACTAAGTATAAGAGTTTCTAATTATTCTACGATTTGGGTTCAGCAGTGGGAAATTTTATAGTGGGAACAGTTTGGTTTTATTATTGTTCAAAGTTGTCATGTGTTGAGAGGAATATAAAATGGTCAGTTAACCAAATAAAGTTATCAAACAATAGATATCAAAGGTATTGTTAACATTGAAAAGTTTATTTTTATATTATGACATGATTTTGTTAGTTAAAACCCATAGAAAGTTATTAAATAAATACACACATCACTTCAAAATCATTTGTTTATTTGTGACAATGGTAACTGGATTCCATTTTATTCAGGTCAATAATAAAAATGCGAAACATATTAAAACAAATATAAATATACCTTCATAATTACCATTTTAAAATACAATAATTTCCGCCCAAATATCATCAACGATACTCTTAATTATTTTCACGCACTGATCCAAAATTTGCGTAATATGACACAAAACATTTATTTATACATCCATTCACCGTATATTAATATCAATTAAATCCATTTCCGTTCTTTGCTGAATATTCCTAAAATAAATTATTTGTCAAAAATGATAATTATTCAATAGGGAAAAATAAATTCCATTTGGGGGGATAATAATTATACACACGGCCACGGAAAATGTGTTAACAAAGTAAATAACATTTAAGTCCACCTAAAAGTGTACATCAGAAAATAATTTGGCATCTATTAGGGAATGCATTTTCCACAACACGCTTATTATCATAAATGCAATAAATGTAATTTGCTAATGCCGAAATTCCCAAACGTTTCTAATTAAACGTTTTGAAGGTTAAAGCCTTTTGCCACAAATAAACATAAATGTAATGCAAATGTGATGTGAGCTTATAGAGTAAAAAAGAGGAAAATAGGGGAAATAAATATTAAATGACGAACGTGTAATACCCAGGATTGGTTTAGTAAAAAGTGTGGAATACCTTTAGGTTAATAATAAGAAAAGCAATTTAAATCTGAATATAAGTAATAGATAAGAGTATACCCCATTTCAATCCCCTACAAACAATGGACACAATCATGAAATTAGAAATACGCTTCCCTCACAGTAACTGGGCTAAACCGCGGCCACATAAATAAGCAGCTCAACGGGCGGTATATCAACATACTGAGATAGTTAAAAAATAATTATAAAGCTCATTTGACAAAGCAGGGGGGCAATTTTCGGGTCTAACTGGCACACACACCGACACGAATATAAATAGAAAATTGCACGCACACAGCGTGCGGAGAAACACACGTAATCACCATCTAATAACTAAAATCCAAATTAGCTAATTCAGAAATCAACACGCACAATTGACAAATTATGCCGCAGCAACATTTCCGGCCAATTGGCTGCGTGAGAGAGCAGATCGATGGGTTCCTGGTCCAGGACCTGTATATATATATATATATATATATAAACAGGTATTTTGGGGGGTGACTCGGATGTTTTCGGGGGCACGTGCGGAAATATTGTCAAATTATTGGCAATACACTGTTGTAGTTGTTGGCACTGTAAATTGCCTCGTCTGTTGCTGAGTTATTCATTAAGTGGCATTATTCGCAGACATTTTCCACTCATAAATAAGAGCCGCAAACTGCCACCGATTTAAACTCGATGAGCAGGAAGCAGGAAGCAGGTGAGGAGTACAACGCCCTCCGTTGCCATCTGACATTTCCACCTCATTTACAGTTCAAACACGTCGCATGCATTAACCCCAGGCTGCCTGGTTAAGTGCGCGACGCTGTTGATGCGACTGCTGCTGGTGCCGCTGGTGCCGCCTCTGCCTCTGCCTCACTCGGCTTCTAATTATTAACTAATAACATCAAATTGATTTGCAACAACATCCAGATCATGGGACCCACATGGCTCACTCGCTTCGCTACCCTTGCACTGGGAAAATAACATATACTCAGATTGTAGCTAAGAATTTGTTACGAAAAGTGTTGAAAAAAATGTTGTTTATACCTTTATTTATTCAAAGATATTAAAAATGTTGTAGAATATTTTTTACTTAACAAATTCCAATTTTCTCAATCAAATATTGCTGCTAAAGTTACAACTTCCCTATTTCAGTTATGTTTATGTATACATTTTATGAAACCTTTTAATTGTTACCTGACGTTTTTTATATAATTCTTCTCTGTATTTTTTCTAATTTCTTTTTAAATTTTAAAAATGTATTTCATGCATTAAACATACTATTCTTCACATTAGCTTATAGTTCTACTTATTCGGGACAAAATATCTTTGATTTTTCATCTCGATAGTCAATGTATTCCTTATTTAATATTGTTTCAGTGAGAGTAAAGATATTTGATATATAATATTTTAAACCAAACCATTCCTCTTTTCCTAATAATACATTATTTTTAAAGTCATAATATTTATTTTTAAGTGTTCTAGAAAATATATTTTTACTGTACTAATATTAATTCTAACATACTAACTAAAGTAAAAAATACATCAAGTTATTTACTTATATTTCTATTTTTAAAAATATTTTCCCTACATAAAACCTATATTTTTTCACTTTATATCATAGCTTATAGTTTTTAAAAACAAAATAAATCCAATTTCCCCACTCAAGTGACAATATATTTAATTTTTCGCTGTGTCGCCCCGCTTCATTTGGTTTCATTTCGGTTGGTTTCGTTCGATGTACTATAATTAACATGCATTCCACATGATTGCCCCGCTGGCGCATAAATCTCTAGCACTCTCTATAACCAGACCCACTTGCCCCGCAAAAAGCCCTAAGCACCTTAAACCCCAAGTAGCAGCAGCCCCTCGACTGTACCAAGTGGAGGCAGCAATCAGTTTTAAGCAGAGTCTAGACTCAAGGCCCAAGGAGGAAATTAACATTGTAACATAAAACGTGGCCCAAACTGGCCATTGAACGGGCACTTAACTTGCTGCCAACTAACTGGCGGAAACCGAAAGCCGAGCGGACGGGACAAGCGGACAGCAGGATAGGCGGACTGACGGACGGACGGACGGACGGCGCTCTAATGCACGATGATAGATGGCATACGATACGTTTCAGCATTTGTCAGCTTGTCTTCGGCGAAGCGCAACACAAAGCCAACGCCCATTGCCCTCGAGAATCTTGGAGGGGCGTCTCGAGAGAGAGAGAGAGGGAGGGAGAGGCGGCAAGGCGTGGTCGTGGGCGACAGCGAAACGAAAAACCATTTTCACGCTCACGCGAATGCTTCTAGCAAGTTTTCGTTCCTTCCGCTTTGGTTTTCCTGTTTTTTTTTTCTGCCACTGCCACAACTATCAACTGACTCACACCTGGCAATCCACCAAGTTGCTCGTCTCGCCTCAACTGGCCACTTTCTTGGCCCCAGAGATAAGCACCAGCACGACTGCTCAAAAGGCGTTCTGCATTTTCTTTTCCAACTTAAAACTACACTGCTTGATACCCCTTTAGGGGAAAATTCTCAAGAAAATCTGGTAAAATAAAGGACAAAGATAGGAGAAATATAAGAACTTGTATAGATTTAATAAAGAAATGTTAGAATTGACATAAACGAATGCCATATTTTAATGCAAAGTTAGTTGATATTAAATTTTCTTAAATTTCCAAACTGATTACAGGGTAGCACCCAAAAGGGAACCCTCCCGCTCAGTGGAGACTGAGAAACACCGTCATCATCAGCGCCACCTCTTCAGCCTTCAGAAGTCTCACGTCGCGCGGCATAATTTATGTGGCGCTGTCTGCGCCGGAAATAGGTTAATTTGCTATGATTTAAGCGTAAAATTATTGAATTATTGGCGCTCAAGATTTAGTGGCGTTTTTCGCGCTTCGTTTAAGCCCCAAACTAGGTGCAGCATGAAGTCCAGACAAAAAAATGTAGTAATATAATAGAGACGCCCAAGCACATTTCGTGCTCTGATGTTTATGGGGCGTATGAGTAATCCTTTGTGCATGTGACGTGCCAGATAGTTTGCCCATTCCATAAAATGCATTTAGAAAATTGCTGATATTTCTCTGCCACAAAATAATGGGTCTTGGGTTTAGCTTAGTTTGCGGGGTTTGCACCCAAAAATAGCATGACCCGAGGGCATTCGTCTGGAAATCATTAAAATGTGGTTTAATTGACAGGTTGCGGTCAATCTGTGGAATGCAATGACTCAATATTCAAACGATTTTCTTTAAATTAAATTCCCTTTGGCTGGCCAAGGATATTTGAATTTTAAAAGCAGCTTACTAAAGATTTTAGTGGTTATTAAAAACTCAACGAGCTCTGGGCTATTGAACGTGCACAAGTTTTAGCAGCTTATGCCACATTTTAATTAATTATTTATAAACTCAGAACTTCGTCAAAATGTTGTTGCAGATTTCACTTTAATTTATTGCGAGAACTGATTTAGGTTGTGTTTTAAACAGAAAAGTACGCAGAGACTAACTGAAAACAAATGCACAGAAAGCCCAGGCTCTGGCCTAAAGCCTCCTCGGAGGCACTTCGTTTTTGTTGATGCATTTCGCATGCAAAAAATATGCAAAACTCTGAAGTAAGCTTTTAGAAAATTACAAGTCCAGAGCTTGATAAGGATTTGTCTGTGCACAAACACAACACTCTAAGCAATGTACATATACTTTCTTGCATTATATTTATGGGCCATGGGCAGGAATTTGCGTGCGCTTTAGTTTTTGGCATTCGCAATGAAGATAAACGACATGCAACGAAAAAATGTCGCCAAATTTAAAGTGCAATAAATCAGGCGGCCAGTGGAGACGTCGAGAGCGAAGTCTGGTCGTCCGCCACTTTTTAGTTGACAAGTCTCGAGCGGAAGTTGCGCCATTTTGCGCTGCGTGACGGTTTCCGGCATGAAGTCTGAGCCTTAACTATCCAAGTAGACATATTTTAGCCTTCACTTGTGTGACTTTCTAGAGAGATTTACGGGGAGAGGGCAATTAGGCAATTTTTATATTTTTAAAAGCATAAAATAAGAAAAAGATTGGACAAACGATGAAAAATGTCTAAGTAGCCCTTAAACACTTTCCTTAAAAGAATATTAAATCCCTATAGTAAATGTTTATTCAATTCAAAATAAGGTTTAACTTTTTAAACCAAAGCCCTTAAAGGATGAGCATTTGAATCCGCATCTGTATCCTGTTTTTGTCGCAATTTCCTGAGGACTTCTTTGTACTTCTTATGGCTTTTTACGACGGCCATCATTGGCGTGTCGTAAAATGCGAGAGACGACACTCCCGGCACATGGCGTCAAATATTTCATAAGCTCGTGCCTGAATTTTTTACATGCCCCCCGCATGATGAGAAGCACTGATGCCGCCGCCAGCTGTGGGGATTGTAAACACATGATTCAAGTGTGCTGTAGGTGTTGTTTATTGGGTTGCTACCTGGGTTAATTATTGGGCATCCCAGAGATGTGCCTGCTCCAACAGAAAGACAATCAGCATAGACAGGTCACTCGATAGCTCACAGTGTGTGTGTTGATGGAAACACCCGCTGTGTCCCCGTAGGACATCATGAGCGGCGGAAGGGAAACCAAGAGGGGGTAGTTTGCTATTTAACAAAGGGGTGAGCGTTAGATAGAATCGCCATTCATCATATAATCGTCACGCTTAATGCGTGAGTGCCCCCGGAAAGTATGCTAAAAATGTCTACAGTCACAGCGGGCGGGAAATTGAATGCACTTCAAAAATTCAGGTTCGATTTGCATCTATTGAAAAAGTAATTGATAAATTTATGATTTTAATTATATTTATGATTTTCATTCTGTTAAACTGTATATGCTATAAAATTAAATGAATTTTGATGTAATAAAATAATATTAAACATAATTCCTTGTTTTGTATAGTTTAAATTGAGTTTAAATGAAAGAAACTGTTTTATGTAATTTACTAAAATTTAATTTCCAATAGGGACTCTTTTTGCTTAACTTCAAGATATTATTAAAATGTATTAATTTCGTATTCTTTTTTATATATATATTAAATTGTATTTAGTAATTTCCCTGTTGCAGATTCAATTCTTTTTGTGCAACCCTCAAACAGGAAAACCCCATATCGCTTTGTGTGCTTGTCTGCAGTCGATGTCAGCAACAGGCATCTTGTTTTCCATTGCAGCCAAAGCAATAGCAACAACAAAAACAATAGCAACGACAACAACACCAGAGGCTATTCATTATGCGTGAAACATCGGGGGAAAACCGCAAAACCAAACGAGAACTTCATCAATGCGGTTTTTCGCAGGCATTGCATGCGCTCTCGATTTGATTCGTTGGCAATTTTGCTTTGCCAGAAATTTTGTAATCACGCAGGCATATACATATATAGATTTCGCATTGCCATCGAAACAATCCTCAAATTTATGACCAGCTTAAATATAAAATGCAGCTGCAAGTCAAACACGGTAAACTGCACAATCTATATTTGATATATCCTAAAATAGAGCAGAAAGAAAGCACTAGAAATAGAGTACTAGAGCAATCCGGTCGCTGCATCAACTAATCCATTTTGGCCAGCTAATGACATTACTTAAGTTATTATTTTCAATGCTGAAATGTTATGCTCCCGCCCAAGGACAAACTGTGCAACGGCAGCAGGAGCAGCTACAAATTCGAGTGAAAGGGCGAAATTTTGCTTCTTTTAACTTGCAGTTGCAGTGGCTTGCACTTGCTTGAGTTCCCTTGGTACCCTGGTAGCTTTGGGTGAGTATATCGAGGTTGAAGTCAGGATTTATAAAAATTACGTATGTGAATATAATAATATAATTGTTATAATTTGCACAATAGACTTTGTAATAACTTCTATGCCCAACTTCTTGCTTTTCTTTTAGGTTTAAGGCAGGGTTAAGAGCGATTATCCGGTAAGAAAAGCAGAATAACAGTTTCGTTATTCGATGCAATTATTTTATACACCTCAATTAGTAAAATTTCATAAAAATTTGCTTAATAAAAATTCTTTAATTTTAAATCTGTGAAAAAAGCAGGAAATCCCTCAGTCGACACCTGGATTTTCTTTGGATTTTGCTTTCACTGGTGTGTGTGTGTGTGTGAGTAAGTTTCCGCGAAGCGCATTTCATGTAATGGACTTTAATGGAATTACAGTCTTATATACATTTCTGTAGACCTTTGTACACACTTACACTTAAATACCAAATATATATATATACAATATACATATATACTGCTTGTGTATGTGTTCGACTGCATGGCATAAGCACGAAAAAGGGCGCTCGTATTTAGTTACAAAGTTTACTCGAGCTTGGGCTATTATATTATTTTTAAGTGCCAACCATGTGCGCACTTAGCAACACCGGAAGCAACTGCCAAAGCGGCTGCTTCAGCTTCTTCAGCTGCTTTGGCTGCTTCTTGTGCGCTTGCCACTTTCTTCTGCTTACTTACTTTTTCTGTTCGCCAAGCAATTTGGCTAAAATGCAACCGGGACAGGCTTTGGGGTCGAGGTCCAGCTATTGACACTTTGAAGCTCCATTCGAGTGGCATAAATCAATGGCCAGCCAATGGCAAGCACGTAAAATATTTCACAACTCTCCTTGAGGTCAGCACGTGCCACTTGGCCACGCTTAATCTTCGTTAGTTTTGGCACTTTTCTCGGGCTTTGCATGCCAAGCAAACGCGTTGCTGCACCACCCACACTAAACACACTAAACACCCACCCACCCACACACACTCCTGTGTGTGGCTGCAAGCCAAACTCATCAAAACTGGGCGACAGCACCTCCTGTGGCCAGCGTCTTGACACCGGCTTGGCTCCAGCTGAACCCCGGCAAAAGGCAGGGAAAATATTTTGAGAAGGAAATGAGTTTGCGGTACGAAATGATTTTTGCATTCTTCATGGTTTCGGTTGGGAAATGCCAAGAAAGAAAATTAAGTGAAGCACATACTCATAGAAATCTCTGGATATTTGTAAATAGAAAAAATATTTTAGTTTAATGAACGATTTTTAAATTCTATGTCAGCTTAAGGTATGGATAATAAATATAAAAGAGTAAATATAGTATATTTTAAGAGCTCTAAAAGGTAAACCTTCGTTAATCTCACCACAGAAATAATTAATAAATATTTGGATCACTCCCTTGCCTCTCGCCTCACTGAAAAACCTTCATGTACATCCATAACCCCCGATGATGTTCCACAAAATCAGGACTATTTTATTCATATTTTATGGTTTTCAGCTCCGATTGCGTGTGCGTAATTTGAATGTACGTAACTGCTGCTGTCAGCGCGAAAAAGCCAAGCGGGCTCTGTTTAAAATGCAACAGCGGGGAAAAAGTCATCTAGGGGGCTGTGGAACAGGGGTCGTTCCATGTTCGGCGATGTATGTTTGCCCCGCACAAAAGTTGCATGCGTCGCGATGTCTGCATTTTTTTGGTATTCTTCTTTTTTCAGTTTCATGTTTGCCACATTGGCAACATTATAAATGCAGGAGAAACAGCAGCAGGCAGCCGCAAACTATGCAAATCAGACAAATGCATCGGTTGAACCAACTTGCTCCTCCTACTTGTCGCTCAGCTCAGCTCCTTCCCTGAAGTCACCCAAACGTTGTTATGTTTTTTGCCCAAAAAACGGGAGTATGGTACACAATTAAAAAAAAATATAGATATTTATTTGGATAGTTACTTAAATTTTAAAGGGAAAAAGGAAAGTGTATACATAGCTTTTTAAGCTAACTAAATGGGGAAAACGTTTCCAGTCTTGAATGCTTTTTATACTTAAAATATCAGCATTTATTTTCCCTGTTTAATATTCCAATAAATTAACCAAACTCCAATTACTATCAGATTTTTCGGCAGTGCATTGAAACCCTCAGAAGTTTTATAATATGCACATCGTATAAAATTGGCTGCCTTTCAGCGGCTTTTGCCTTGCATTTTCTTTGGAAAATGTTCGCCTTGTCTTGGCCAAAAGGCTCTCCCTCCTTGCTCCTTGCTGCATATGTGGCCAAATGGGTATTATCTATAAAATGCCCGCAGGTACTTTTCCACTGTTTTGGCCATATTTCAATGCAGCCCGACTGCTGATAGCAAACTGCTGCTGCTGCCACTGCTCCCTGCCTGCCGCTCCTGCCACAGCCACTTCGCATTGTTGTAAATTTTGATAATTCACAGGGGAGAAGTGGGGCGGCTAGCTGGCGGGTAGTACTCGTGGTGGTGGCAAAAACTTTGAAGTGGCATTAATACGCCGAATTCAGGCGCACTCACTCAAACACACACACAGGACTGGCGGCCTTTATCGCCAGGCGGCGTTTCCGCTCTTGCCACCATTGTTTCTGGGTTATATGGTGCACAATGGTGCCGTTTAAATTAGTTAGCTTTTTGGCCCATGTTACACCAGCGACAACAGGCAGGGTGTGTGTGTGTGTGTGTGTATTTTGTGGCTGACACAATTCCCGATGCCTGTCGCCTGCCATTGAATGGAGGGGGTCCTCGTTACCAGCCCTTATCCCGTCTCCCGTTCCCACATTTTCCCCCAGTTGCATCCTCAAGTCCTTGTGATTGCAGCGGCTCCGCAGTTCGTGGTTCAAGTTGTTGTTGCCTGCCGGAGATTTTGGCTACAAGAAAAGGGTAGAAATGGGTATATTTTTGTAATATAATATAAAATAATATAGCCTTAATTAATATATTTCTTGAATTAACTATCGATGTAGCTCTTAATCCCAAGAATTTTATAATGATCTTAATTATAAATCTAAGGTTCAAGGGCAGTTTTCCCCACTCTGACTTTGAGTAAACCTCCTGCAAATTCCAAAAACTTTTAGCCACAAGTTCCTAAAAATAATTAAAAATGATTTACTAAGATAGAGAACTTCCCAGGCGACTTGCAATCCCTTAAACTTAACCCTTGTTCCCACTATGTATTAGTAATATGTTATTGCGCCCAGTTTCGGGCCATCGAAAGTTTTCTGGCCACTGTTTGGTTTCGCCCACCACACACATGCTGTGCATTTAATAACATTTAGTGTTTGGCTACCTCAGCGGTTTCCCCATTGTGTTTGCATAGCGGGGCCAAGCTGCAGGCAGGGCAGCCTGCATCTTCCATTTTTCTTATAAATATAAATGAAGTGGCTCCTTTGTTGCATTTACCGCATTGTTTGCCTTTGACTTGAACTGCAGTTTAAAAAGGGAAAAGTTCGTAACAAAGAATATGCATGTGGTGTATGCATATTGATTGATTGTCAAATTATATTCCTTTCAAAAGGGGATTGAAAGGAAGCCACAGGAAGTCTAATTGGATTGGATTAAGCCAGCAGAACGGAACAGAGACGGGGGATAATAAAATATAATCAGCTTAGAGACTTGATTGCGCTGTTTGGACAATAAAATGATGAGAAAATGTTCTTCAATGCTTTTACTATTCGTAAGCCTTCAAGTTTTTCTCTGATAAATCTGTAGAAATTATACAAAAAATATAGGTAGGTATATATTTAGAAATAAGTCAACAATATCACAGTTATAAATCTATGCAGTGCTTGTTTATTTTGAGTTCAATAAAGCTATACAATTTCTTACTTACTTTGCTTTAAACTTAATATGGTGCCCAAATATATATTCCATTAACCATTTTTAAACTGACTCTGGTAAATGCACTTTAAACACGTTGCGCTGAGCCAAGTGTCTGTCAAGCGGCTTTGGTCCTGTAATTCCCATTTAAATGTTCAACTCGACTTGGTCCTTTTAAATCGTAATCCCTCCACTTGGGCAGGGAGCTATTTAAGGCACTACTTACTTACCTGAGAGCGTGTTGTCCAATTCACTAAACCAACGCATCAGATTCAGCCCTCGAATCCCTCCAGAGGGCCTTTTGGCCGGGACAGCCCTCCTTGGAGGACTCCATCCTCCTGTGCTGTCTGCCGGAGGCTGCCGCTCCTCCGCTTTTCCCTGGCCGAGATGCTGCAGCCTGGCTAGAGCAACATTTCTTGATTGCATTTTGAAAGAATAATGAAAATTAGCTGCCACAACTACACAACACACACACACACAGACTGGAGGGACTGGGAACGGTTAGCATTGGGTTTTCATTTTCATTTTTCCTCTTTATTTTTTTGTTGGGAGTTTTTTTTTTTTGCTTTTTTACTTGACTAGAGGGCTGGCCGGGTGTATTGTTTTTACGTATTCCGCGCAGCTATCAAATTGCTTTTGCCGGCGCATTTTTTAGCAGCACGCGCAGCACACAAAGCCTGGCTCCGAGCTGCAAGTTCCACTTGGCCGCCAGCAACCAGATAGTAAAATTAAATAAAAATGTAACACAAAGTTTGCCACGCGGAGGGTTCCCTTTCTGGGATTATTTGAATTTGAATTATGCTGAATTAAGAATGTTTGTGTTGTCTTGCCAGTGTCTTTGTATTTCTTTATAACAGCAAAAAAAAAATGCTAAACAATTTGGATTATAATATGGATAACTCAGAAGGATCTGTTAATTAAATCTGATCATAATTTATAAACTAGAAATACAAAATTAATGTAGATAATTAATGTAATAAATCATTTTTCACCACTTACAATGCCTTCGAATTTTCAAACTTAGGCCAATGAAGGCTGTCTAAAAAACACCTCACGCATCTCCTCAATTTTTATTTAAGAATCCCATAATTTTTGCTCACATTTCATTTCATATTTATACAATTTTTTCTAGTGCACATTCATTTTTGTATCTGTTCTGAACTCCGTCTTTGCTTCATTTCGATATGCAGAACTTGATTAAAGTTTGCCATAAAGACAATGGGGGAATACATACTGCCGGCAAATGCATAATTCATTGCAGTTTGCCTTACAATTAGCGCACAACCTAAAAAATGCATTAAACTTTCATCAGCAACACAGCGCACAATGTCTGGGGCAGTTAAAGTTTAAAGAATACAAATTCCCAGAGCGCTCTGGGTGCGCTCCCGTCTCTGGTTGGCCTTCATAAATCTTCATTAGTGCACTGCCATGGCGATGGCGATGGCGGCGAGGTGGAAAGCGTTGAAAAGTGAAAATTCAGCGCTCTTAATGAGCATCGTTGAGTAATTAGCCAACATTGTGGTTGCCAGACCCTATATATCCCAGGCCAGTCCAGCTGCATTTGCCATCCTTGCTGGGCCACAATGCCTTTAACTGAGCTTAATCAATTATTTATTGAAGTCGCTTTGCTTTTTTCTTGCCCCTGTACTTGTACTTACTGCCTGGGAGAAGTACTAGCCAAAGTTGTTTGGATTTGGTTTCCTCCACTAGTTTTTTTGTGCTTAGCGGAGACCCATTCAATGGCTGCCAGGGAATATTTACTGCATTGAGGTTGCAGGATAAGAGGACTACAAATGAGCTCATCAATTAACGCTCTTCGCGCAGCACAAGTGGTGTATTTGGGTGGGTGTGTGTTTATTATTAATGCAGTGCTTAAACCGAATTAAATATATATTTATATATAAGATAATTAAGTGACAAATAAATCAGAGAGAAATTATTTAAAAAACGTTATGAAAGTTGAAAGTTAAGTAAATCCAAACCAAAATAAGGTAACTTGTTTAAATGTATCTTATTTCATGAAATATATACTTATGTTTAGTATTCAGATAAATTTCATAATCTATAGTAATCTCACATTCGTTTAATTCAACAAACTTTGTAGTAAATTACACACTTATTCTTTTTTGTATAAACAAATATATAAATTGAAATCTATACATAAATTATTCTTCTCAACCTTTGTTGTCTTATTAACCTATATTTACACCTTTTGTGCACAACTTCTTCTCCATTTCAACACAGACCTTGTCTAGTCCAAATCTAGTGATTAAAGTAGACCACATTCTATTGGTTTTCAATGGCTTTCCCTTTTAATGGATAGCCAGCCACCTGGGTATTTGTGTCTGTGTTTGGCTGCTAAAAACACAACAACGCACTTTACTGCCCCACAAAACATTTAATTGGCCGCTCAACTGTAAATTCACTCGACTGCATCAAAGATTTACAGCTTGGTCCTGCATCCGACCATCAAAGGAGCTATCGGTGGGGCTTGTAATGGGCGTGGGAGTTTCCAATTCCTTGGACCCCGGCATTGCGATGGGCCAGATGTTTTTGGTCGGTTTGCATTTGGCATTTATTGCCGGCGCCTGAAAGGGTAATGGGCAACCCCAAAGCCCAACTCCAGCTCCATTACTCGAAACCCACACCGACTTCCTCGATTTTGGGCTGCTGCTCCTGTTCGCTCTTCCTGTTCCTGTTTCTGTTCGGCTTAACCATGAGCAGCTGCACTTGGCTTCTGTGCTGTTTGCTGATTGTCCTTGCTCCGGCTCTTAGTCGGCCAATTCAAATTCAAATTGTGTTTAGCGTAAGACCGTGATGAACGGCCATTCTGGCCAAGTAATAAATTTGCAAATAGTTTGCCGACACTGCCTCTGATTACTCCTACAAAGTTGAAATTTTGATAAATGAAGTTGAAATATTATCCTTAAGTTGCAGTTCAGAATTTTTTAATGAGAAGAAATTTAATTCTGAATTGTAAGCCTCTTTATTGAAAATACCTTAAATAACCAATAATTATTGGAATTTCAACACGAACTCCGCTTGGGCCATTAATTAAATAAAGCTATGACTGAACTGACGCTTAAAGTTTTTGATTCAATGTTTCATATACGTAAATGATTGCAAGCCTTTGCCAGAAGGACCCACCTTCAACCTTTAGCATCTCACACTACAGATAGACAATCGTTCAGCTGTAAATTTGTATTCAATTAAAAATCATTTCTTTGTCAATTATTCATTCGTTGTGCAACGAGACCTGGCAAATGGGGCGCCGCTCTGACTCAGCCAGTCAGACAACCAGTCAGCCGTTCATTAAATTTATGAAAATAAAAATGAAAAGAGAAATCAATTTTTATTTACACATTTTAAGCGAACAGCAACACCTCTCTGCACACTCCCATGCAAAAGCTGCCTCACACACGTAAAAGTAAAACCATATTTATTATATTTCTATTTTATTGTATTTTTATTCCAAGGCTTTCGTGTGTGCATTTTGCATTTTTACTTGACTGCAAGTTGAATAAATCAAAATTGTTAATCAATACCACAGTGCCTACAGACAAAATAAAAGTGTAAAAAAATGGAAACTTTATATAAACTTTCGAGGGAGTTGGTAAATACATATATTTGCCTTTCCACGGCGAAAAATATGTGTATTTTTTATGCATTTGGAGTTTAAAATTCATGCAAAAACATTGACCATTTTATTTTGTTAATGGATAATTAATTATCTCATTATATTTGAGGAAATATTTATAAAAACAGTGTTAACGATTTAATTAATTGATTTATACGAACGAAAAAAAGTGAATTCAATCTCATAGTTAATCATCGTGTTTCCTTGTGACATAATCGACTTAACAGAGTATATGGCAAATACTTACATATAATGCAGCTGTTACCTTGAAGCCCTTACCTTTCCCTGGATTATCAAATTTAATCTGTTGAGTA
>VNJV01012692.1:0-61553 GCA_008042635.1 Drosophila nikananu
CTGCAGCAGCAGCAACAATAACTGACAATTCCAATTGACTAACTCAGAGTGGCGGCGCTGCGCTGGATGCTTCCAAGGGAAGGAGTGGGAGTGCTAACCCCCACACGCCACCGCCCCCACACACGCATTAGAGTGTGTGTGTGTGTGCGAGAGCTTCTCCCACTGCACTTGCAGAAGTGCGAACAGGCGCACAGCAGCCGCAGATCCGCCGCTTACAATCTTCCCACTTCCAATCTTCCCTTCGCATTCCCATTCCCATCTCCATTGGGTGCGATATTGCTTTCCATACAGGCGCGGTCAAAATGAGAGCCTCGCGGCTCGATTGCCACTTTTAAATATTACAAATAGCTATACTAGATCTATACTCATATTTATAAAGCAAAGTTTTATAGGTAGGGTATTATAATATCAGTTAACAGTTAATGCTTAGTTATTATATTTTTAAGCTTTATTTCACCCAAAATTATGGATAATAAATTTTTAAATTTTAATACCCATTTCGGGGTATTATGATATTAGTCAGAAGCACAGAACACAGTGAAGGAGTCATTTCTGGCCCTATAAATCATATATATTCTTGATCAGCATCAACAGCCGAGTTTATTTAGCCATGTCCGGTAGAAAAAAAAAAATGACCAAATTTTTCAAAATTTTTTAAGGGATTACATCGTTAAAATTTCCACAAATTTTGAAAATATTTCAATATATTTTTATTATTAATCTCAATATGCAGATTTGTTAACCTTATAAAAACTAGCACTGAAAAGCTTTCAAAATTAAAATCAGTGCATTTTTGGCTTGGTTATGATGTTTTTTAAATCGTTTAAATTGTCAAAAATTACAAACTACATTAAAAAAAACTTTTAGAAATTTGAAACTTCATATTATGTTTCGTATCCTTATAGTTAATGCATTTTTTGCTTAGGTATAATAGATGCAAATTCAGTGAGGTGACTGGGTGGCTATCCTAGTTATTTGGCCCCAACTGTGCCTGTGAGTCTTCCTCGCTTTGTGTGCACTTTCTTTTGGGGCACTTTTTGGCACGCTTCGGACATCGCAGCTGCTGCAACAATTTCCATATGCCACTGGCAAGCCCTCCTCCTCCTCTTCACCATCATGAACCCCGCAACCCCCTTTACCGTATGCCTCCGCCTGGACGCCCCTGCGTTCGTCGTCGCCACTTGGCGCTTTTAATGCTCATTTTATTCCTTTATAAATTCGCTATTAGATGCCAACAGCGGCGACGGCGACATAGAACTTTTCTGTGTTGGAATATACTTATATTAGTTGCCGTAGTTGTTGCTATTGCTATTGCTGTTGCTGTGCCTGCCGTTGCTGTTGTTGTTGTTGCTGCCCCACAGTGGGTTCTGTTATTGCCATTGTGTTGTTCTTGCCGCTAGCCGTTTCTATTGGAGCCCATCGGCCAATCAGAAAGCTGATGACGGGATCCACGGCGAATGGAGGGGCAGCATGATGCGAGTAAGAGTCTAAAAATAGCCCACTGTACATTCACTGGGCACGAAGGCGCACACGAAGCGATACGAATGCGCAACGCGAGCCACGAAGCTTTCGCTTTTTCGCCCCTCTCGCTCGACTAACCACCTCTCACTCCACTGTTTTTGCTGTCGGCGGTCGCGTGGAAACGTGAGTGGGACAAACAAACTGTGTGAGCGAAAAACGGAACGAAACGGAATGGATATGGAACACAGCCGGTTGGCAGCGGCTCCTCTCTCTCTCTCTCACTCTTGCTCTCACGCTGCCCCAAGAGTGAAGCATTTGTTATTGTTTTTATGCGACTTTGTAGCCGGCGTTTAGTTGCTTTTTTCGCCGGTGTTCCATTTCCACCCAACCCCACCGATTGTTAGCGGGAAGAAGTCCCCACTCAAAGCTTGCGGCGCTCCTTTGGCTCCTTTACGTCCTTCTTCTCGGCGTATTCACCCTAGTTGAGCGTTGTCACGTCGCACTATGGGGCAAAAGATACAGATACGTTGCAAAAATCCAACTTTTGATGACAACGGATCGTAAAAATTGTTATTGCATTCGACAGGTAATAGTTCAAAAGGGTTGAATCCAAAAAATTATTCAAATCGGTTAATTATTAAAAAAGTTACACATGTTCAAAGTTGAACCTTTTTTGGGTTGCAAAAAAAGGAGTTCCTTTTTTAGAAAAATTCAGACTTTGAGGTCGATTTTTAGGTAACATATGTAACCGACCGGCATTGTTATGGTCTCTATCGAAAGGGACATCAAATCCCGATAAAACCAAGGTAGAATGAAATTATAATATTTGTTGCACGTGCAGGCATACCTGTTTTACCAAAGTACTAATTTTGCACCTATTTTTCAACTTTGATGGAAAAAAAAAAATCGAACTTACGCCGTCTTACGGGTTTGGCGTATGAGGTGTTGTTCCTGAATATGTTCTTTATCATATTCAAAAAAGATTGGCTGCCACGAACTGCCACCCCGAATTTCCAAGGCAAAAGATACTTTCAACTCAGCGNACTTATCAACAAGCCACAAGTAGTAGTTGCTGTTGTTATTTATGCAATAATTAAGTGTGTTCTTGGGCTTTATCGGCTTTGGGTCTCCGGCTTTTGCGGTTTTCCTGCTTTTAAAGTTTGTGCAACGACATTGCTTGGGAGAAACCATAAAACGAAATACCAGTAGGGAGATATACATATTATAATAAAGCCCATGTTGATCATTGTGTTGCTGATTTCTTATTTCGAATATTTTCATATGTATAGACAAATATATATTTTTAATTTAATTTTGTTTAATCTCAGATAAGGGAAAACCCAGGTAAGTCATGAAATACAAAGTGTAAATACCTTTGTTCTTTATCTTCATCAAATAATTGTTTTAATCAATTGACACCTTAAAATATTACTTTGCAGGCTTTAATAAAAAAATGTACTTTTTAAACCAAAATGATTTAAAAATGTACATAAATACAATTACCTTGTTAATTACTTAGTTACTAAAATTATCTCCCAAATTAGGGGAGGGCAGAAACAAAGTCATTTTTCTTTTATTTCGTGCAACACAGCTGGCTGCGCATGCCGCTTGAGCTTAAGAGAGAAAGAGACAAAAGAGGAGTGAGTGAGAGCGAGAGGGATCGATGGGGAGCATACAAAACTTTTTCAAGGTCACGGCGGCGCTGCTGTCGACGTCGCTGCATTTGAAATGCGAATGCGTGTGTGCAGTCCGATGCCAAACGTTCCGCCCCAGTCACGAGCCCCACAGAGTTGGAGCAAGAGAGAGGAAGCGAGGGAGATTGAGAGAGCTTCAAACCGGTGGAAAAAAGTGGGAGACGACTCAATAGTATGCGTGGCGGGGGCGCAGTGGTGTGGGGGTGGCAAATTTGACAGCCCAAATAAAATGCTAATATTGATAAGAGGCCAATGCTTTAGCTATTCAAATGCGCCGCTATAAATGTGTACAAAGATCCCTCGTTAATCGATCGTCTGTCGGATTAGTCCGTAGTAGTGGCAGTGCTCTGTACCTCTCACCCTCTCCCACTCCCACCCCTTTGCGAATTCCCTGGGGAGCTGTCCCACTGTGCTTCTTTTGTTTTTGCTTTCTTGCGTTCTGCTTTCGACTTTTGGGTCTTTCGCTTTTCCACGCACATTCACACACACACATGTACATTCGATTTTTGGCTATCTGCGCTGCCGTTCCGATTCCACTTCCACTTCTACTTCCATGCTAGGGGCTCAGTGGCTGCGCATATGGGGATTTTCTGAGACTATGTACATCTATGTATATAAGTACTTTTAAATTATTCTTAAGTTTTAACGGTAAACTTTGAGCTTAAGACATTGTTAAATAATTTGACCATGTATAAACAGACTGTTAAGCAACTGACGGCTGAGTCGGACAATGTGCAACTGATTTGAAGCAAGTTAACTCTTTTAGTTATAATATCTAATGTGTATCCAACAGAAAATCCGCCTTTGCAGCCCCAACCAACGCCTCTGTCCGATGTTTGTGGTGCGTTTGTTTATTTGTTTGACGTGGCCCGATGCCAAGCGTTCCGACCGGTCTGTCGGTCGCTTCGTCGGTCGCGTCGGCGTCGGCACTTTAGTGTCTCAGTGTTTTGCCTGTACCGGACTCGAACGCAACGCCACAGTCGCTGTCGCTGTCGCCAACTGACGCCGCAGACAGAACGACTGACGACGCGTTCGCACCAACCCACCCCGTTACGTTCCGTTCCGAACCATTCCCCGCACCACCCCCTCCTTTTGACAAAACACTGCCGTTCTTATTAGATTTTATGGCGGCGCGACTTTGACTTAGAACAGCAGCAGCAGCAGGGGCAGCAGCGGCACGTAAGACCAACAACAGCAACAGCAGCGGCCGCGCCTTTTGGCCGTTCCGATTTCGCTCGGTCCGTGCGCGCGTGCTCGTTCCCTATGCCATTTCGTTGCGTTCTCGCAGCGTTAGAATCGGTCGGTCGCTGTCGCAGCCGCTGCCGCCGTTGGCGTCGCTGCCGCTGGCTGACTTATTGGCTTTAAGCGAATTTGAACGTCGCTCGGACTTTTATTCAACGTGTTGGTTCCGTCGCGTGAGCAACTCTGCCACAATCGAGCAGCAGCATTCGCAGCGGAAACTGAAACCGAAACCGAAACAGAAACACAAAATTCACAAAAATTACAAGCAAAAGATTACAAAAAAAAACACAAACCGATGAATAGAAAACCCAAAATATATAAAATATTCCCCTGTAAAGCAAAGTCCCCCAGCAAAACTCGCGAAACGTTTACAGTGTGTTAAAGAAAATCACAAGTTCTGACCATATTATATACAAATACCAAACATATTTTTTTGAAGTGTGAACCCACAAAGTGCTTTAAACCAACAACTACAACTACTATTACTACTACTACCAAAATGCCTTTAAAGAGCGTCACGCTTTAGTGTCACAAGTGTTAGAAAGTCCCCACCCCTTTATTGCAAGACCAATTTTGAAACTGAAACAGGTGTCCGTCTGCCAGAGTCTGCCACTGGGAGCAGTGTTGGCAAGCGGAGCAGCGTTGCATAGTGTTGTCAAGCGGAGCAGCGAAATAGTGTTAGCTAGCGGCCAACAAAGCAACAGCAGCAGGTGGCCGAAAACCACACAAACAGGTGAGCATTGCTTAAGATTTCGAGATTTAGCATTTCAGAAACCATTCCTCCATCTTGACCCTTCTCCCTAACCCTGAAAAGAAAAAAATACGTGACTTTCCTCACACATTTTGCAGCAGTCCAGCATATTATCGCGAGTAAACAAAGTCTCCACCTCCTTCCGTACATAAAATGCGGGGGAACCCGTAGCCAGAACCCCTTCGTTCCCATTCCCATTGAAGTCAGAAAAGTACCAGAAAGTACCCAGAGTCTAGAATCTCTCCAGGGAGAGAGAGCAGTGATCGAAGGTGCCCGCTGAAAAGTCAGGGTTTTTGAATTTCATAACACCCAACCCAAAGTCATTCACTCCTTCTATTTGGGATTTCGCAATTCAACTAAAAGTGTATCTATTGCCAAGTGCAATCATTTCCGTCTTGATAGAAAAAACAACATCAAAGGGCCTCATTGATTGCACTTTCAAGGAATTTAATCATTTTTTTCCTAGTGACTTCCAGATGAGTTTCCGCTAAGGTCCATTCATACCTTTTTGGCGAACTCTGAGGCACTTATCATATCACTTGACATTTTCAGTAAAATCATTCATTTCTTCGATAAGGTATACACACACTCGAAAAGCACTGCTGGTTATTGATAGATAACAGCTTTAAGGTTATGAATGGGAACTAGTTGGTATACCAAATCGACGATTGGATAACCAAGTACTAAGGGCTTATTGATTAGTCTGTCTTTCTTGGAGCAAAAAAAAGAAATGGGGAAGATACGAATGCATTGGCACGGCGGCTACTGCCAACTCATCACCGAGCACAGGCACACACACGGAGGTTAACAGGTGTTTTGCCTCTTTGCGCACTTCTTTTGCTCGTTCGCATTGCCTTCATTAATCAGCTGCTTCTGCTTTTGCTGCTGCTGCACACAGGCACTCAAAGATACGCAGCTACAGCTACAGATACAAAGATATACAGATACTGGGCCTGCCATTTAGAACCATTGCCAATTGGATTTATGGACAATTTGGGGAAACTTTTTGCTCTGTCTGTATCTCTGGCAATGCATTCATTAATGAATATATATTTGTATATTTTTATGTTCAACCCCTCCTCCCTCTCCCCCTGCCAGGCAATAATATTACTAGCGTAAAACCCTCCCCTGCTTAGCAACCAACCCCGAAAAGGACTTACTTATCCCGAAATCGCTGTTGCCCGTTGCGCATTTTATCGCTCTGCGAATTTATGCCCAAGTATTGCGGAAAACGCCACACCCCACACCCCACACCCCACACTCCACACTCCACACCCCACACCAAACACTGGGTGTACAATGTACGAGCTCTGTGCCCCAGAACTCTTTGCCAGCGAGTGCGATGTGAATGAGCGATGAATGATGCCCATTGTTGGCAGTCCAAGGAACGGCAACAACAACACCGAACCGAAGAAGACGCAGTAGTTACAGTAACTGAACACTCGAAAAGTGGGGGGGGAAAGAATCCATCCAGTCTAATGTTCCGAAAAGAGAGCGAATATCAAGATGTGCGTTTTTTGGTACCACATGTAGTATGTTCTAGGGCACTGGCAGAAAGCAGGAAACAAAGCCCTCGCATGGGCTTTCCTTTAAAATGAATAACCCTTACAAAACGAAAACAAAAACAATAGATTAGAAATGGTCCCCAGGGCTATGATTCAGGCATTATATATGTTTTTATACTATATATATTTCAATTACTGTTATCTTATTTATTTTTCTATGAGTTATTACTAGACAAACTTATATTTAAAAGCATAGAAAGTAAATAAGTTCTCGAACAAAAAATTCAAACAATTTTTAAATTTGCATTACCCATGCTTTAAGTAACAAGCTTTTGTCTTAGATTCAAGAAGTAAATGATAGTCTCAATCAGAAGAGGTTTAACTTGGTATTAAAAGAAAAACCTAGCATCTTTTAGAACACTTTCAATGCTCAAACTCGAGAGCTTATAATTATATGGAAATTTCTATAATTTCGAGTGCATTATTTAGAATTAATGGGCCTTGTTTTCCCCCAGTGTTGCTTACAAAAACAAAAAGAGAGACAGCTGGAAGAAAGACAGTCGGTTGGTCGGCTAACGCCCAAATGGCGTTTTAAGCACACATAGTGCGCATTAATGAGGCCGGAGGCCCGGGCCCGGGGACTGGAGACGGAGCCACGGCTCTAACTCGGGGAGTTGGGCTTAGTTTATGGCCTTGACAGGCAGTCGGCGGCTACCGAGAGACCCCTCAGCCGGGCAGCCAAGCATGTAGCACCAACGCCACAACGCCAAACATCATCCCCGAACCCGAATCCGTATCCGAACCCGAATCCGAATCCAAATCCGAGTCCCAGTACGAAAATCCATTCGATGCGATGCGGAGATGGCTGTCAAAAGCTGCGGCTGTCGGGCATTTTCGTGAATAATTTCCACAAAAATATGTGTTATTTGTGCGCCATTGAATGCACACACATGTGTGTTGTTGTTGTTGTTGTGCCAAAGCAATGAAAACTGTCACCGCACACCGCGGGCAAATATACGTATTGAGGTGGAATACGAAAACCCAAAACCCCCCGCCGTCTGTTTGCGTACAAAGCATGTGGCAAGTGTAAACATTTCAACAGATTTGACCAATACCACATCGAACTATCTATTGGATGGGAGATAGGAGGCATGGGAGGGGTTGTCGTCTGTCTGTCTGTCTGTCTGCCTGCCTGCAAGGGGTGTGGGCCTTGCATCAACAAGTAAGCGGAATACAGGGGTGTGGGTGGAATCCCCAGGTGACACTAAAGATATCACAAGATTCACAGGGATGTTTGGAAAAGGAGGCATGCCAAAGACTTTGCGAAATTCCGTTTAGTTTTTCAATGTCTAGTTAGCTAAACAGTCAGTTAACTGGAAATGGAACTGTAGAACTGCTTAACCAGCAGAAGAGAGAAGCGATTTATATACAAAGCTAAGCTATGTTAGCTCAATTTGTAACCCTTACAAGTCGCTGTTACTTTTTGACCTTTGGTTAACCAGACACTTTACTACAAACTAAGGAAATATACAACAACAAAAAATCTTAAATAAACAAAACTTGGAACAACTTAATAAATAAACAAATAACTAACAACTAGGAAAACTCCCAGAAATAGCTAGAAACAAAAGGAAGTAAATAAAAAATCTATATATATTTGTATTTATATACAAAAAAAAACTGGAAAAATCATAGAAGAAAAGGAAACCTCTAAAAACTGAGGGAACAAAACAAAGAACCGACAACACTGGACGATTTTTGTAATCCCCCAGGAAAGAAAGGGTGAACATCGAACATCGAAGCCCGCATTTGTCGGCCGGCAATCAGCTTAATTCGTTCAATTCACTTTTGGGCAAATTGATTAACCAATTGATGTTCCTCCCAACCCTCCCCAGCGCTTAGAGTCGTTTCCAATTCCGCTTCCAATACCCGATTCCCGATGCTTACTTCAATCCCGGCTCGCCCACGCGCTTTCTTTTTTTCCCCTTTTATTTTTTTGCTGCCTCGAAATTTGTATGCATTTTGATTTGCTAACGATTATTTTATTTATATATTTACTTTATTCCAAATGAGTGTTAGTTGAGTTCGGACTAAAGGGGGCTAGAAGCTTGGCCAAAAGCCAAAACCGGTTTGCCATTTGTCAACTTGTCGACGACAGTCGAAAATGCGAAGTCCGTAAAAGCTTCACAAATAACAATTCTCTTCAACTGAAACCGAAGAAAGAAGCAGCAGCAACATTAGAAGCCACAGAGAAGAATATGCTACGAATAGGGAATACTCTCTTGAAAGATTTTGCGTTCTTTTTAAGAGGCATGAGACGTAGGGATAAATGAAGAATTCATCCTTCGTAGAAGAATTTCACTTGAAGAACCGATTTTACGGATCTAATTGTGGAATATAATTCTCCAAAATTTGTATACGTCTTCAGAAGAATTCTTTCCTAATAAAGAACAATATTAAAATCACTAATATTATTCAGAAGAATTCCCCTTAAAACGACCGGAATTAAGAATGTTACTCTTCAACATTTGTATGCGTTTCCAAAAGAATTCTTCCTTCAAAAGTGCAGGGTATTTCAAAAATCTTTTTTACATTTTTCCTCCAGAAGAATTCGCCTAGAAGAACAGGAATGATAAATTCCATTGTGTGAGTGTAATATATTTAAAAAATTCTAATCGCTTCCAGAAGAATTCTTCCCTAAGAATATAGGGCATTTCCGAGCTCGTTTTTGCCATATGAGACTCTGTATTTTCCCTATTTCCCAAAGGATCAAGTAGCAATCATTTCCAGTGGTTCCAATTCCAATTCCACTCCCAATTCCATTTCGTCTTTCAAGTCGTAATCGCACTGGTTCTCTTTCTACAAAAAAAAATGTTTGCTTCTAACCTTTGCCTTAACCTCTCCTTGAGGCCTCCTACTTTCAACCGCCCCCCTTCTTTACCACCCGCTCTACCCTTCTCTCCCCCCCACTTGGGTACCCACAAGTTCTATCACTTCGCTTCGGACTGAACATTTGTTTGTTGTTTGTTTTTATTGTTTAAAATTCATCACGAATTTTATTTTGTTGTGCGTTCTTTTTCGGCGTACGGTTTTGTTGTATTTTTTTGTACAAGCTTTTTTTTTTTGGATTTAATTTTGTATTCTATTTTTTGTTTTTGTTTTTCGTTTTTTTTTTTCATTTCGTTTCGTTTTGTGCGCGTCGCTGGTGCTGCTTTTTCGGCTAACCTTGAAGCACATTAAATTTTGTTTTTGGCTTTACTGCTGTTTTTGTTGCTGTTCTGTTTCTGATTCTGTTTCTCCTTCTCCGTTTGTTGTTGTATTTATTTTCCAACAACAAGGGGAAAACAATAACAATAGCAACAGCTACAACAACAATAGCAACTACAATGGGAACATCAGTTACTTGGAGTGAAAAGATGAAGAGGAAGAAGTGGGATTCTAACTATGTACATATACGTGAACATTATACATGGGGGAAGCACAGTTGCGGTCACGTAAATAGCAGTTTTATTATATTATTTCATAAATAAATATTTTCCTTAAATATTTAATTTATTAACAAAATATTTGCCTTATTTATAATATTTAATAAACAAATATTTGTCTGAAATACATAAATTATTTAAATATGAAGTATTTGCCATAATTATATTATTTTTTAATAAATAAACATTTGCCCTAAATATATGCCTAGTTGGGTGGTTAGTAAATGTGGAAAATTTTGACCAGAAAAAATTGGAGGTATCAAATAAGCTTGATAAAAAAATAAATAAACATTGCAATTAGCATATTTATTAGACTTTGTAGGGTACCAAGCTTTTAAACTATACTTATGGGTCTTGAAATATATATTGAAAACATTTTATACATTTTAGGCTTCTTTCCTTCCATTTTTAATATTATTTAAAAATTGTGGTGTTACTACAATATTTCCCCCGCCTGTAAGCTGGGTTATATGGAGGCAAAACCCCAAAGAAATATTAAAAAAAAAATCATGTGGCCTCTCCAACACAACTGCTCCTCTTCTTCCTCATGATTTTTCGGTTTAATTGTCGAATTTTCGTTTCGTTTTCGTTTTTATTTCATTTCGTATTTCTTTCCATTATTTTTTTCTTTTTCCTTTTCTTTTTAGCTTTTTTTTCGGCCAGCTTCTTGGCTATTTCTATCTCTATCTTGCGGGTTGTATCTGTGTCTCTGTCCCTTTCCGCTTGCGTCTAGCATGTCTCGTCCATATATCATTATCCGGCTGATGTTGTTGTTACTTAATTGCAGCCATATGTGAGAAAGACTTTTGGCCAAAAAAGAAACTGGAAATGTGTCGTAGTTCTGTGTGTGTGTGTTTGTGTGTATCTACGCATTTTTCTTCGCCGTATCTGTAGCTTTGTATCTAATTCTAATTTATTTTTGCCCAAAAATAAATAAATAGAAATAAAGAAAATAAAATAATGAGCGACCCCAAGTTCCTTCTTTCTCTGTCTATGTCTTGCCTTTTTTATTTATTTATTTATGCCTTCGTCTTTTATTTAATTTATTTTATTTTGTTTTTGTTTTCTTCTATTCTCTCAGTATCCCCTCTTTTTCGCTTTTTCTTTTTTTTTATGTATGGTGATCAATAAATTACGTTCCGTTGACATGCCACCCCCTTTTTGGCACCCTCCCCGCCCCCAGCTACGCACTATATCTCCCCGCCTCTGCCTCACTTTTTGGTCATTTCAATTGCAGTCGACGTCGCAGCTAGCGTCACGCTCTGCTGCGCTTTAATGGCCCAAAACGTTGGAAGAGGGGGCGGGGGCAGAGGCGTCGCCAGGGGGGGTGGGATGACTTAAAAAAAAAAGGGTGAGAGCTGCCTCAACTTTTGCTTTCATCGCACGTAAATTTAAATGCAAAATTGAACTTGAAATGTTGAATTCTCCTTGCTTCTCACGCTTCGCCATAAAATAAATACAACAAATATAAAATATAAAAAATAACCCAAAAATAAACCAGCTTAAAAAATAAGAAGAAAACATACTAACTAACAAGACTTGTAAGCCTTGGAGGGCGTGGCCAAGTTCCATGTTCGGAAATGTTTGCCCCCAAAAAAGGGAGATTCCCCTGATATTTAAAACGAAATTAAAATTTCAAGAGCTCAGTATTTTATATACCACTTAAGCTATATGTATAGCCATTAAATATATTATATATTTATAGTGGAAATTATTATCGGCTTTAACTGCTTTTCCGAGGGTGGCATTAATGAATAATGCATGTGGTGGATCGACTCAATCTCTCTCTCTCTCTCCCCCAACAACCCCTAAAAGTATCTAAGAGATTCGGCTTGGGGAAAATACGACCAGAAACTACTGACACTATCAAGCAGTAAATAAAAATAAAAACATCTTAACTGAAAGCGTAATTAAATCTGTGTGCTAACCAGAATTATAGAGAGGTGAGCGTGAGGGGTGCCATAAAAAAATGCACACGAAAAATTGAAGCAGAAGAAGGGACTTGGAACTTACTTTCAAGGGCAAGCCCATAAACATTAGCCGGGCTTCCCTTGAAGACCCCTATATCTTTAGGGTTTCGTCTTTATTACCACATACATACATACATATATATAGCATACTATGTGTATCTTTGCAGCTAAGAAAACATTTCTCAGGCCAAGACAAATGGCTTGCAAAACTCATTAGAAGTCGGAGCCGAAACTGAAACCAAATCCAAACTCAAATCGGTGGGTCTCCGCCGCCTGTTAATGACTTTCCGCTGCGATGGACAGAGTGAAAAATACAAAAAACAAAAACGAGGGAATGTTTATGATTTGTCGGTGTTACGCTTTTTGATCCATAAAATCAGACAGTAAATTTGGTTTGCCAAAAAAAAAAAAGAAACAACACCAAACATGAAACACGAAACAAAAACGAGAGGAAATAATACACGAACGATTGTTATTAATAATAGTAGAATATAATAACAGTTTTGGCATCTTAATTATATAACAATTAGAGTACCAGAGGATGCCCCTACCCCATGCCATTAAGGTTATTGCTTAAATATGGGAAAACTCTAGCGGGAGAGCTTGAATTTTTCAAACTTCCAAATTATTCTCCATTTATTTTTTTCCCCCCAGACAAGGAAAACAAAAATTTGACAAAAACAAATTGCTCGCTTGGAAAATGATGATAACCGGGGGGTTTTAGATGCAGTTTCAAGGTCGCCCGATTGCAAAAGGCAATTTGTCACCTCGTACGGGTTCAAATGTATCTGTACTTGTATCTGTATCTGTGTTCTGGGATGCGGCAGAAATTCATTGCGCAATATAAAGCAAGCGGGGAAGCGTAAAATATACAAACACAAAAAAAAAATTACACAAAAATTTAAATGGACTTCTGAGTGGGGAATTTAAATTGAATTTGAAATTGAAACTGTGGTTTAGCATAACAGGTAAAAGCTGCGACACCTGGCGCACGCGTGCCTGACTAAGTTGATTCATTTAAGGGAATAATAAATGCATTTGAGGTATCTTCATTTCATGACTTTTCTATGCAATAATTTAGAGATATATCAGTTATCGTAAGCAAAGACAATATAATTTATAAGATGCATAACGCCCATACAATTAAATTGTTATATTTTAATCAATTCTTCCTGCACAGACTTCCTCTTTCCATAGCCTCGCTATATTCATGCATTAATTAGGAGATATCTCAGATATTCATAGTAAAAAGTATATAATCTATAAGATTCGTTCACTTACCTCTTACCCTTTAAGTTTTGGCCGAATTACTTTCCTTTGACTCAGTGTGAAATATGTAGTCTCTCAAATGCAACTCTTCAACGATCACTGATTGATTGCTGCATCAGTTTGTATCAAGCATACGCCGTGTTGTCTTTTATTTTGCTCATCATCCATCCATCTCACATGCTCTCCTCACTTTTCAGAGGTGTGAATTTTTGTTCGTTTTCTTTGCATTGTTTATGCTTCTTCCTCGTTTCCTCGTCTCAGTCTGCGTTTCGTTTCGTTAACTTTGAACTTCAAGACAAAAACAAAACAACAACAGAGATCAGCATTAGCAGTGGCAGAGGCAGCGGCAGCAATCAACTTCACCTTGTTCAAGGTCCAAAAAACGAAACAAAAAAATAAAAATAAAATACAGAAAACACCGAAAAAGCAAGCTAGAGAATAACAAAGCAAAGCCACCGAATAATACATTGTCTGCTGTTAATTTGCATAGGGAAATTGAATGTTTTTCAGCCAATCCGTTGATAAATGATCATCATCATTGTCGTGGAAGAAGAAACTTCCTCGAAGAAATGCCATGGAAGAAACAAAGAAGACACACAGGTGCGCTCTCCAATGGGGAATCAATCAAATCGATCTCTCTGGAGCATCTCTAGGGAGGCAGGGAGAAGGAGAGGAAGCCAAGGGCTTCCCCCGATCACCTACACACATAAAGTACAAGCAAAGCAATGAGCATTATTACAGTTGCCGCTCGTAAATTACTACAAAAATTCCATACAAAAAAAATAAAAATCACAAAAGTTTCCGTGCCAAAAATAGCTGGAAAATAATTACATAAAGCGTTTGGAATATTTATGCTGTTTGTATTTTCTAGATAGAACTTTTGAACTTTGCAATGCAAGTTAACTCTGAAAGCGCATACAGATCTAGACAAACAGATGTTTTTAGGCATAGCTAATGTCTATCCTGTAGTATCTGCTTCATTTAAGAACAAAATTAAAAGGGGTATTAGGTCGAATAAGGTAAACAGTAGCCAAGCTCTCTGATATACTGTTATACTGTTATACTATCCATCACCAGAATCTGTCTAATATTTTTTAGGTATTATTGAAGACAAAATAGACGAACGTATACTTATTTACTGTTATACTGTATATTGTTATACAGTAATTTACTGTTCTACTGTCTATAATCAGCATCAACTTAATATTTTGTTATAATAGTTATTTTATAAAAATAAAAGATATATGCATATCTGACATTTTAAAAATATAGCACAGCATATAGGAATATACTTTATATATGAAACATTAATTCTGATGGAATGTTCTTCATTTTCCAGTGCTCACTGTACTTCCAAGTCACTCTCCGCTTACAGTTACGTTGGCGGCTGCACTTCCGTAGCTCTTTTTTTATTATCTGTTGTATTTTGTTGTGTTCCAAGTCGGCCCACACAACGTGGCATAGTATATATGTGTGTATATACACATAGATATATCTTGGCTTAATGCACGTGGGCTGCACTTTGAGTTTTTTATTTTTTGAGCCGGTGGTTGAATTTTATTTGTTTTTTCGGCATTATTTTTTGGTGATGGTGGTGGTGGTGGTAGTGTTGGCTGGCCATATGGTGGGTCCACCGATGTCCCACGGCGCCCTGTCCGCGGTGACCTTCCATCGACATTGGGCGCGTTCCAGGAAATGGCATTAGCTGCTCCTCCTGGTCTCACCATACTACATATCTTCCTGCTAATCATATTAATGCACTGTGCGGGGGCTTGGCCCGAACCAAAACCAAACCCGAACCCGAAGGTTTGGCTTCGCTGTCCTCTCTCTCTTTCATCACTTTCGCCGCCCGCCGGCTGCATATCGGGTTTTATGGGTCACTTGCCCCATCGTCGTTGTCGTTGTTGTTTTTTGGGTCATGTCCATCAAGGCAAACACAACAGGAGAAGGACAGGCGGGACAGTAAGGACAGTAAGGACAGACAGGACAGCTGGTCAGGAGTAACCCCGAAAGAGAGAGAAAGAGAGCGCGAAGAGCGGGTAATATGATATGGCCAGGAAGTCCGGCGGGAATCCATTTTAATAGTGCTCGCTGGCAGCTACTGGTTTCCCTTTGTACCTTCCTCTGGGCCAGTGCTGGCTTGCCCGTTTCAACCTGTCCCTATATTGTGACACCGATTGAGGGTCAATTTTTGCTTAAAATGTACTAGGAAAATGTTGGAAAATTAATTTCCCATCGATTTCTGGCCAAACTGAAAAGCATATTTTAATGTTTATGAGTTTCCTTCTCTCTAATATTAACCAACTATTTATAGCTGCCTTCGATAGCGCACATTTTTCAAAACAATGTATGTGCCTTGGGGTATATACATACATGCGGATATATATACAAACTGTAGAATGCATAAAACACCCATAATTTCCGATCCAATAAGAATTTGGCACTAATTAAAAATAGATGGGAGAAGAAATACAACAAGAAAGGAAGCTAAGTTTGTATACCTTTGCAGCTTACATTTCGATCATTGGCAGGGGTTACATCGTCAAAATTTATGAAAATTTGACAAAAAATTAGATAGTGAGTTTTAAATGCAGAAAAGTTCTCATATAAAAACCAAGAAGAAAAAACCAAACCAGACTGAAATCGGGTGAGTTTTAGCCAAGTTATGAACAAAAAACCCTTCAAGGTTTTACCGATTTTAAGGCAAACAAAATTTAAGGGGTTCCATCGTCAAATTTATAGAAAATTATCAAATAAAAATAGATATTGAGTTTTGAACGCAGAAAAGTTCTCCTATAAAAACCAAGAAGAAAAAACCAAACCAGATTGAAATCGGTTTAGTTTTAGCCAAGTTATGATCAAAAAACCCTCAAAGGTGTTACCAATTTTTGGGCCAAAAAAGTTACCCACTTTAGCCAGCATTCAACCGGCATTCAGCCAGCATTCAGCTCAGCATTGCTTTTGTTATGTTGTTTTGTTTGCTCGCCGGCAAATATACATTTCGCTCGCTTTTTCGCACAATATGGACTCATTAGCACAAGAGCCCCGAAAAAATGGAAGCAGAAATAACCGAAAAAGAACAGAAAAATATACAGAATATATAGCATTAAAATAAAAAGCGACTCCAACCCGAACATGAACCCGAACCCGAGCAGTCCAAGTTCCGTGCCCCGTTCAACTAATTAATTATGCCCCTGCAACGTCATGGGGGTGTAAAATATACATATATATAATTTGCATGTGCCGCTCTACTTGTGTGTGTTTTTTATTTTTTTTTTCTCTCTCTTTTGAGTAATTGAGTCGAAAAAATACGAAATTTGCATTGTATTTAGTTACACACGCACATGTCGGAGATACATTAACATGGATATCCGCAGCACATCCACCGAAATCACCAGCTGGTCAACCCGACAACGTCCGGGGGGGTCTAGGGTGTTCCCTACCTAGTTACTTACTTCCCTTAATGATTCAAGTGTTCTTACAGTTTTAAAAGGCTCAAAACTTAACTAGAACTAGGTATATACCTCCATAAACAACTTGGTTTAAATAGATAACAAAAGTATGTAGGGCGAAAAGTGGTGACACCGACGACGTCCGGGGGTTTTAGGTTGATCCCTACTAGACTGTAGAGTGATCCTTACATCACAGACACAAGTATTCTCAGGTTTACATGTTAAAATAAACCCAGTACCTGTCTATAACTAAGCACATCCATAAATAACTTGTCCTAACTATACAACAAAAGTATATTTAAAGCTACGCAGATGGTGACCCCCAACCACTGCCAATAGGTCGTTGACATGCCAAGCAAAAAAAGGCAATAAATATATGTATTAATTGGAGTTTAACAAATGCAAATATATTCAAGGTTAAATAAGCTTAGATATTAGTTTAAATAAATACATTTAATAGCATTTGCTGGTGACCCCCAAAACAGGATACGTTCTCCGTATGTCCGAAGTTCTGTCGCGGTTTCTGCTTCTGCTTCATGCTTCATGCTTCCCTCTGAGAAACCCGAGGAGTTTATTGAGCTGTCTCCAGTTTTGGCAGCACACTCCTATTAGGTATTTATGTACTTTTCTGCTGTTGCCTGTTTTTTTTTTTTTTTTTGCCGTTTTATTTAGTGTTTTTTAGTATGTTTTTTCTTTGTTTTTTATTCGTTGCTGTTTCGGGTTTCGTGTATGCGCGTCGAGATATGCAAATTAGCTTTGGCCTTGGCGTGGGCGTTAAAAGCTTTTTGTTTCTGTGTGGATTTCTAACTTCGTTACACTTTGCTGCTCTCCTCGGCTCTCTTTCTGTGGGTGTCCCCTGCCGCCCAGATCTCCGTGCTCCATGTGTATCCCCCGAGTGTCCGAGTGGGAGTCATCCGACATCGTCGATATTTCTTGTTTAAGCTCGACTAAGTTAGCAAGTTGTTTCTTTTATTTTCTTGTCAAATCGTTTACAGATTTTTGTATTAGTCACACACTGTCTTCCCTGCTGACACGCTGACCGGATTTGGAAGTGCAATCCCAATACCAAACCCTATGCCAAGTCCACGCCCAAATCCACGCTGGCCATAGCCATTCCCATTGCCATTCCCATTTCCAATTCCAATTCCATTTTCATAACCATATCCAAGAGAACATACTTTCGAATGGCCATAAGTCTTTTCGGGTGGGGAATCGTTTTCCTCCTTTTTTCACTAGCCAAATGGTTCATAGGTTATTCAAAAAGCAAAGCAAAGACTAATGAAAAAAGCAATAGCAAAATCAGAGTTTAAGCAAAGCAAAAGCAAATACCAAAGAAACGCAAACCAAAAGCCAAAGCAAATCAAATCAAATAAAATGATAGAAGAAATAGCGATTCGGCCTCTTTGGTTCATTGGCATTTCATTTTGGCCATATTCTCCGCCACTTCCCACTCCTCTTACCAATTTTTCCAGCTCTATCTGCAACTTCCCATTCACGCACCATTCATTAGCCGCCGAAAAAAAAACTAGTTTCTCTTAGTATTTCCCATTTGTTTGCTATATATACACATACCTACATATAATATATATGTATGTATATATTTTGTGTTTCCACTTCTACCTCTATTTATTTTAGTTTCGTATTTCCGAGCTTTGTTCAACTTGTTTTCTGCTATGCTAATTAGCAGTCGAAACAAACCCATCCCCGTCCGTACCTCCATTTAAAACAATAAGCAATTCATTTGGAATTCAAAATAAATTAAAATATCATAAAGAGCCCCACACACACACACACACTCGTCCCAATCAAATATTTGTTGTCTCATAATCATAGTCATAACGATAATGATAATCATAAGGCGGCGGCGGGTACACCTAGCCATTCATCTCCAGGTGTTACGGAAGGTCTTGTCTTGTCAAAAGAATACTGGGGATGATAAAGCATATCGATATATACCGATAGTGTAACGATATATAAATCGATTTTACAACATTATGGTAAATGTTTGTTATATCGAATCAATGTAATATGAAGTTGTATAAAATATTTCGGTTATTCTTCGATTAAATCAATATTTGTACCTTAAAACCGATATTTTCGATATACAAAAATTATACACATCAATATCAATAACAATATTTTCGATAAGCTTTGATATTTAACACAATGTTTTAGACGACATGTCATAAATTTGTTAGATATCGTATATCGATATACATCCCTAGAATAGGGGTTTAAGACACTTTCCTGAGTCATGTAAGGGACATATTTCTAGTACCCATTCTACACCCTCTGGTCTTGGTATTAGCGGTATTATATTATACAGTAAATTTCCCAAAAAATTCCCGCAACTACATATACATACAGTAAACCCAAAAACCCCTTTGAGTGTCGACTTTGGATTCATTTGCCTTCTCACTTTGTGGTTACTTTGTACGGGAACCTCTTGCCATTATTCATAAAAAAAAGACCCCCTCCTCCCAATTTGTTTGTCGCTTTTTATGATTGTTTTATGGCGTTTTTTCTGTACTTTTTTTTTTGTTGCCTTGTTCGCTGTTGCCTGTTTTTCTGTTGTATTGGACGTGTTTGCCTGGCATTCGGGCCGTATTCAAAGCTCAGTGTTCAGTTTTTAGTGGTTTTAGTATTCAGAGTACTCACAGTATTCACAGCATTCACAGTATAGTTGTATTTGCAGTTTTCCAGTCGGCCGATTGTTCCATTTTTATTTGCCATTTGCCACGGATAGATCGCATCAAGATCGGATGTGCACAAACACATATGTATATATAGATATATATAATCCGTTCGCTCGCTCATTCGGATCTATTTCTGCCGCATTGTCAGCATTAATTTGCAACTGAAAAGCGGCGACATTGGAGCGACAACTATAACTACACCACTGACACGACCGATCGTCAAGTGCCACGCCCCATCATTGGTCGTACCAAGTGGATTCTATGGCACATGCCCGGCGGTCACTTTTCGATTCAATTACCGCGACTGCAAGTTAATCAATCAATCAATTACTGTAATAATGCCGGGCGAACAAAGGCAGGCGGCGCCCAACAAGATCCATCCGCGGCAATCCACCCCCCAAACCATATCACCTATATATATATATATTCATTTTTCTATATAGCTGCTCTATAGCCCCAAAAAATTTATGCTCAAAGTGTGCCAAGTGCGAGGTAGAAGTAGGAGGCGGATGATCACCTTGAGGCTCTGAACGAATTTATTGCCGGACATTTACATAGTTCGCATGGCACTTAATGGCTTTCCAAGTGCCACTGGTTCCCAGGCCAGCAGCAGTTCCTCCCCATCTAGATCTCACACGACGAGGAGAAGCTCCCCTCTCAGGTGGCAAATAAATTTCATTGAATTTCTTTTGTTGAAAGATCAAAGAAACTACCACCGGGCCTGCGAAATTTATTGAGTTCTTCAGTGGCGGGAAAATTTAAAGGTATTCTTAGCTGGCTGCTGGGTAAAATCGACAATTTAACGATAAGCAATAACAAGTACGATAAATGTCGATAAAATTCTGCGATGAATTATATTATTTTGGTGTTTTTTGTGACACTGATAAGTTGATTAAATAAATTACTCTTTTCGATGGCCTGAAAATTATCAAATATAACTTCCTTTGATAGCTTACAAAACAGAAAATAATATCATTCAATAACGATAACTTGCTTATCGATAAATTAAAAGGCAATGTGTGATTTTTAGTAAAGAATTACTGCTGTTTTGGTTACTATAAAGTTTTTCCCCTTTCTTGTAAACTGTGTGTCTTGCAGTTTATTTCTCGATCACCTTCAAGTGCTATCGGCTAATTGGGTTAATTGGGGCACAGATAGCTGGGCTTATCGATAAATTCACTCCATCAGTCTACAGTTCAGTCCAGCTGTGGGCTCCTTTTCCTTTTTTCCAAGAACCGAATTATCTCGGTCGTACTTAGTCGAGGTTATAAATCCTCTAACGATTTCCTTTTGTTCAGTGTAAGGGAGAAATGCATTGGGTTTGGCAAATATTTAACAAATATTGCTGGTTGTTAACCAAACTGAGTCACGGCCAGCTGACACGAGTTACCAGATACTAACCGACATACTGACACATCTCCCGGGGAAGTTGGAGAAGAGCAGGCATATGGCATCCAAGCTCTTCTTCGCCTTTCGACAACGCAAACAACGCCGGCACACGATAATTGAGGCTCATTATCAGTGGGCAAATACGAGGTACGAGTCAATCCAAAATCCCTTTAAGTGATCATCAGACCGACGGAGCGACAGATCGACTGAGGGGGGCGATCCCTCCCAGACATGTCGACGACTCCCAGACCCGACATAGCGGAAATCCAAAACAGTAAGTAGAGGAGGAACTCGACTCTCGGCTTTGAGCTCTCTTGGGCTTGGACCTGTGCTTGGTCGGTCGGTCGGTCTTTGGGCATGGTACTTCCCGTGTGCGGTCCGAACCTTTTGATTGCCACTCTGCAATTATGCCAGGTACTTGTCTCATTGCCCGTTCACCTCCTCTGACTTCCCTAGCTTCCCTAGCTTCACCTCCTCCTCCTCCTCCGGAAAAACATGTGCATGTGATGTGTGTGCCGTGCTTTTGTAATGACTTTTTAATGGTCGACAGTCAGTACTTTTGCCACCAAATTGGCCAGGCCAAGAGTCGGGGTAATCAATACACAGAGCCGGCTCTACGTATCTTATCGCCATACCGAGGCGAGGCCTTCAACTTACAAGAGAGAGAGAGAGAAGAGTGGGAGTGTGTGGAACCGGAAGCATTAGAAGCCGACAGAAACAAAGGCCACAGTCCACAGAAAACAAAGCACTAGAAAAACATCAAAGACCAAGCACACAGTTTTGTAAGTTAAGTTAAGTTAAGAGTTAAGTCGCCGAAGGTCGGCCAGTTTGTAGGGCCAAATAGGCCTAAGCCCCCGCACACAAAACACAACACACACAACATGCCCAGTTCCAGCCACGCCCCGGTCCACCACGATCCATGATTATGGAGACCATAAATCAGACGGAGATGATTCCCAAAGGGCGGAAGGCCAGCTGCAAAAACAAAGCTATAGTTGCGTTTCATTGAATTGGGGAAACTTTAGGCCTCAAAAGTCCACATTCCAAGATATGCTTATCCCTGGGGATTGCCTTTATAACTCAAAAACATCCGGATTAATCGTTTGTTAATTTAAATACTATATAATTTTGAGGCATAGATCATATTTTAGGGCGAGAGAGGATTTAGGTATAAAACACAGTTGCTGTGGATACTTTTTCAGTTGTCGGTGGAAAAAGCACTTGAGAATTACAACAGAAATTTTATATACGATGCATTTATGGCAAATTACCATCGTAGGCGACATAAACCTTCTAGTTTAGTATTAATATAAATGCAACGAAAAGGTCTTCGATCTTGACAATGCTTTTCTGAATCTTGGGCACTTTTTTGGTTGCATCTTTGGCACTATCACTTCCTCGGTTGCCAAAACACGGCTAATGCTATTGCTACTGCCTGGCGCCAATCGGAAATAAGTAGATAACAAAATAGAAATTAAGGTGCATTACCAATTGGACTTTGCCCGGTGGCTAATTAAGCGATTATTTCTGTTCTGGCATTGGCACTCAAGTGTGATTTATGCCAGTGAGTAGTGTGAGCAGGTCCCAGTCCCACGCAACGACCAACCATTTCGATTCGATCGGAGTCTTCGCCAGCGTCTTCCGCTAACTGCTCAGTGTGTGCACAGAGGTCAAATTCGAAAATTCTAATTGACAAAAGAGAACGCGGCACAGTGGGTCAAAACGAGGCGCTCTGGCTGGCTGCCAGTTTGCTTCATTCACTTTTGTTGAGCGGTTCCTAGATTAATGAAATTAGACAATCAAGAAGGCAAGTCTCAAGTGGAAACAGCAGCAGCGGCAGCAACGGCAAAAAGCGAAATTAAAATCACTTAATTAAATAATTTTTAATGTCGCTGCTGGCTCTCGCTCTGCCGAAATTGAAATTGGAATTTTGTTGTTGTTTTCCAACGACGATGGTGGAGCAGCTGCCGCTGCTTAATTACCACCGAAATGGGCATTAAAACAACGCAAATTGCCCTCTGTATCTCTATTTTAGAACCTCGACTGCAGCCAGTCAAGGTCAGGTCTCAGTCAAAGTCTGAGTCGAAGTCCCAGTCTCAGTCTCAATCTCATCTCCATTTCCATTTCCATTTCCTATAGCATTTCCATTTGATTTTCCATATTACCAGTCGAGGAATTGAATATTACCGCTGCTGATGAGGCCCATAAAGCCCATCCATTCCTCCTCCTCTCAGTGTTGCCCTGATGAGCTGATGGATCTCGCACCCAGCTGGGGCAATTACGCTCAAATTAACTGCGATCTCCTCCACCTCCAGTGGTGGGGAGAGTGAGTGCCAAACGTGTTTCGGAGCTTGTTCCATATTGGACTTGCAAAATACACAGCTATTTTTACCTCAAAATAATATATTCCTTCCCCCAAAAACCCATTTAAAACCGATTCTGGTTTAACAGGATTTTTAGCCTGGCAATTAAATTGCAACAAACTTCCTTTCATTTTGGTCTTAATTCTTATTTACTTCGATTTGAAGCATTTAAAAATATTTGGGGACTATTCTTGTTCATTTGTATCGGTTTAGTTGGTAATAAATAACTTATTTTCAATAAAATATTGTATTTAATCAACTGAACTCACCGTTTTTGTTTACAGCTCTCCTAAAATATATATTTATTTGACATTTTTCCATATATTCCTTGCACATCTGCAAATAGAAACATTAATTTAATTATAAAACCCACTCCTTTGAGTCTTTTTTTATAAAGAAATTAATTTTTTCTCCATAAATATTAATTAAGTGAAAAGTATGCCCTTGTTAAGCGATCTCTTAACGTTTTCTGCATACCCCCAAAAAAAACCTTAATAAAACGCACTTCTTACCAAATTTTTGGGCTTTCAACAACATTTCAATTCAGATTGAAGCCTTTTTGGCCAAAAACTACTGGCCCGGGGGCAACAAAATTGCTGTTAATTGCACCTAATTGAGGTTTTTGCACATTTCAATGCGAATTCAACGCGAAAATTCGCACAAAATAACAAAAAGCAAGCCCCGAAACGGCAACACCGTTGCCAGGTAGCCGAATCCACCTTTCCTCTCCCTCTGGGCTGAAATTAATGACATTAAAGAGTGCAAACAAACAGAAGATGCAATTTTCGGTGCAAATAAAGCACACACACGAAAAAATCGATGCAAATGAAGTAGCGGTTCCGCTGGCGATTTGCGGAGACCAAAGCAAACAAAGCTCTCGAAAAGAGCGTTCTTCTCAGCCAAATAAACACAAAAGTCCCCTTCTGCCACGGCGCTGGCTGGGATTTAAGCCAAATTAATGGACAGCGGGCTTAGTTGACTTCGTCGCTCCTGGGCTCTGTGGCACCCATTGGGTTGAATATTCGAGAGGTAGATGTGTTTGAGTCTTGTGGTCCAAAAAGTCAATATCGAAATATTTTATATATCGAAATTTGAAATATCGAAAAATGTGGCAGTCAACGTTACAAAACCGATTGTATCGAAACACCACATTAATTTATAAGAATTACAAATAAAATCACACTAAAAATCATATGGAAATTCTTTAAAATTAAATTTATCGAAATTTTAAATATCGAAAATTATCGCATTTCACGTTAAACAATCGAATTTCAAACATTTTTAAGAATTGCAAACCAGAAAAAGCTCAAGCAAGTTTTGATACAGAAATTGGTGCAATATATTAAGCAGAATATTAGTTTATCGTAAATATATACCAATGGTAATCAAATTGAGTTAAATATCGATATCAATATTTTTCTGTCATACCAAATAGCTCGCTTACAGGGTACATTTCAGTTAGAGTCACAAACACAAAACGCTTTGTTGTTATTTAGTTTTTTATGTGTTCTTTGGTTGGTTTGGCTTGGTTTGATTTTTTTTTGCTTTGGGCTTATACGAATATCCCCACACACTCGCTTTATTTATATTTGTGTTTGCCTAAAAAATTGGCGCTACCTACGCGAGTTTTGTTTTTAGCGTCGTTTCGTTTCTTCTTTTGTATTCGCGATGATTCATGCATAATATGCGGTCGTCGTACACTCGCCTAATCAATAACCATCCATCGTCTTTACACACAGTAAACACACATAATAGATGGCCGTAAGCCGCAATTATTGATGGGCCCCGGTCGCCGATCCACTCTGAACCCAGTTTTGGTTTCAGCTCGCTTTGAGTACCCCATATCCCGCTCCCATCTCCACATCTCCATCCCAATCACAGTGTATGCCGTGCAATCCGCATCGTGTTTGTACATTAGACGCTAATCAATGCTAACAGTTTGAACTCTCCCTTCTCTCTTCCGCCCCAGGTCCAGCATCAGCAGCAGCTTAGCTCGGGACCGGCGACTTGGGCAATTAATGGTAAGTCAAAGTGCGAGGACAGCATCCAGAAGAGAGAGGGTCTACCGTAAGCTGCCCTTATAGCCAATGTATTATTATAAAAAATTAAATTATTATTCAAATTTATGGGAAGTTTAGTCTCTCAACCGATTTAAGGATACTTTTAATTGAATTGAAGGCGGTAGTCTTATATTTTCGTTGACCTGGCATTAAACTCTTTTTAACATGCTTTTCTAAAATCTTTAGGAGTAAAGAAACTATGTGTGGCCCGTACATTTTCCGTTTCTGCTGCTGTTTATGCTAACTTGCAGCCGTCCCAATTTGTGTTTTTCTTTTTGTTATTCTTTTTTTTTTTTTTTTTGGACGTAAACAATCCATTAAATGGTGGCACTGTGCCTAAATATAGTGTTCGGTCGTTGTGCACACACAGCTTCCTGGGACAGAGAAACGAGAAAGAATATTACGCATACGCACTGGGGGCACACAGTCACGCGAGAAAGTCAAGCGAAATCAATCAAAGACAAGGAATTTTCAGCACGCAATCAATTCATAAATCCAGCTGTGCGTCACAAGGTAAAGAGGCAAAGGACTCGCCGCAGGCCAAGGCAAATAATATATGATGTTGTTGTTGCATCTTGGAGTTGGTAGGGAGAGAGGTTTGAGGTCCTCGAGACAATTGGGCGCCAGTTGGTAATGTGTTTTCCCTTTCTTTCTCTCTTTTTGCCTTATTCGGGTGCGTGCGTGGCAAACTTGTTGGCGAATCAATCAAAAAGGAAGCCGAGTCCGAAGACGGGAATCTGCCACCATTTACTGTCGAGTTACGCGCAATTTAACCTGTCTGCCACTTGGCCACACTCCGCCCCAACTCGGCAGGCCAGGCTCTTGGCCAGGCTGCCAGCCTTACTGACTCTGCCTTTGGCTTTTCAGCTCACTCAATTATCATAATTGCGCTGTAAGCGGGTGGAGGTTGAAATGATAATGTCGGCGCCAGCATTTCCGCTCTTATTAACGACTTCTCGTCCTCCTGCTTCAGTTCCAGCGCCTCCACCCTGCTCGTTCCCACTCCTGGCCAGTCCTTGGACCTTGGTTAAAACACACCCAGCGGGCGAGCAAGCCAACGGACGGACATGTGTCCATGTTGCGGCTTTGTGGCTGCCTGACACGCACAATTAAGCCAAAGTTAGTCCAAGGATACGGGACTCGAGGCGGCTGGGTCTCAAAATCAAATCAAATAAAATCAGAATTTACTACGTTCACGCACGCAGACTATCTTTATTCTCTCTAATTCGCCAGAGAGGGAGGGAGAAAAAGCGAAACAACAAATATATTTTTCTATTTATTTTGGGCTTTTTGTTTTTGTTTCGAACTATTTTCGATGCCATTTAACATTTCCATTTCGCCTCGTTTCCGTTGCGCCTTAATGCACTTGACCTTCAGCCAGATCGCTATTCAAATTCGAGTCCGTATCTGAATCCGAATCTGTATCTGTATCCACCAAAACGAAACAAACAACAAAAATAAAATAGAATAAAGCCCCTGCAAACTCAAGCGAGACAGCATTTGGTTGAAATATGTTTGGTTGCCACATTTTAAGTGGCAACTCTCCAATTTCGAATAGGTTTTTGTCGGAATATTATTTATGGTTTTATTTGGGAGAGTTTTTGTTGCAAGGATTTTATTATCGATTATTTATTAAAAGTCTGGAATATATATCGAGATCAAAACTCCGATAACTTGCGCTAGATAGCGGAAATACATCTAAATGGTATGGAAACGGATGTATATCGAGAAAAAATCGGAAAAAAAATTATATATCGAAATTTTGAAAGGGTAATATATCGATATTTCATACATGAAAATTATCGCACTTAACTATTTCGGTTTCTTGCCAGAATCCTCACGAGTGCCACATTTGGTGCTTTTATTTTGTAAATGAAAACTTTTTAATTATTTTTCTTTACAATTCTTTGGTTAATTCATTACATAATTCATGAATACAATTTTATATATTTAACCCACTTTTTTATTATATATTTTTGTATTTGTTTCCCTCAATTCAATTCAATTTCGTTTCGAATTCGAATTCGTCCTTGTTTTGAGCTTTCGCGGATGTAATTTCAACTCAATTTGGTTCCTACTTGGTCTTGCCCCTTCCTCTATATCCGGACGACGAGATCCCTGCGAACGACAAAGGACACGCAGTGTCCTCGCTATTGTTGCCCTGCCATTGTAAAGTTTGAGTGTAAATTCCATTAGGATTATATTACAAGAACTCGCAGCACACACACACATGAGGAAGCCACAAAAGTTTTGCCCCGGCCATAAAGTAGGAGAATTCGCTTTTATTATCCTTGGCTAAGAGAGAGGCAGAGAGTGAGAGAGATGGGAGATGGCAGCGAACGGGAGAGAGGGCTCAAATGGATTAGGGCCAGGCTCTCGCGAAGAAGAAGCCCCGCAAGGCGTTGCCCAGCACATTTAAGGACCTTCTCGCAGCACATGTGTGTGTGTGGAATGGAGTGGAATGTGCGTGCCGAGCAAATGCCAGGATATGTGTCAAGGACATGCCAAGCGACATGTGTATGTGTGGACTGCGCGTGGGTTCCTTTGAAGTGTGGCATGTGGTTGCAATGGGCGTGGTTCTTTTCTATACATTTGGGACACATTTGTCTTGCGCTAATTGATGTCGCCTCCCAGCCCTTAGCACCTACTCCCCCACACACTCTCTCTCTCTCTCTTTCTCGCTAGCTCTCCATTCCTCCCTCACTCACTCTCTTTCTCACACTATCTCTATCTCGCTATCTCTCTTTTTTTCTCTCACACCTCTTATAATTCCCAACTCCCTTTTCAGGGTTTTGTTTTCATTTTTTTCGGCACTCCCTTGGAGCAAACATATATCTTTCGAACCCTGCCTTGAAATACTAAGTTGGCAAATCGGCAAATTTATTTTAATTAAAAGCCAAAGAGAGGCCACAGTCCAGGCAGAAAAAAGAATGATAAAATAAACATCCTAGCCTGGAAATGGAATGTTTATTTTAAATTTAATTTCGGCATAAAAGTGTGTAATACAAAAAAAAACACAGAATCAAAAGTAAACACAATATGGCCTTTAATTAAACAATATATATTCACTTGCAATTCAAATTTGTTGTTTCGATTAAATTAACGATTTACGATTGTTTAATTGATATTATTTTCTTTGGCAATTACAGTTATATTCAGGTGTTATTTTTTATTACCGAAAACTGGATTTCAGCTTAGTGTTGTTCTCTCTCTGTGATAGTAATTTATTTACAAAGAGAGAAAAGGTAAATTTATACTGAAAAGTGGGACAAAGTTCAAGGTCCGCAGGGTTTGCATTTAATTTTGAATTCCCAACTGGTTCTTCTTCTAAATTTTACTTTTAAATACTATTTAATATCTAGTTTTTTATCCAAGTCTAAAATCCCAATGAACTGAAAACGATCTGAGGATTTCCCTGAAAATCGAGGACTTACATGCCAGCTGCCAGCTGCTTTGTCCAGCACGAACAAGTGTAAAAAAAAATAAAGAATCCAGTGCCTTCGCAGTGACGCCTCTGCTTGTTGTATTCTTCTTTTTTTCTGTTACAGCCAACACAGAAAATTCAAAAATCCATTAGATCTACTTTGTATCTGTGTTGGCTGTGTGTGTGTGTGTTTGTGAGTGTTTCCATTTTGGCCCGTTCTCGATTCTCGTTCGCAATAAATAAACATAATAAACATTTTTAATGCGAATTCCTTCATAAAAATCACCAAGCTGATGATGATGATCAAGTTGATGATGATGTGCCGGCCACAGAGAGATCTCAAAGATCGCTAGATCCAGTGACAGCTGTCGCATGGCGGGCAGCAGCAGCAGCAGCAGCAGCAGATACAAATGTATCTTTCGCCGGCCCCGAGAACAACGAGGTGCGAAAAGTGTTCTAAATGGCTTTGGACGAAAAGCCATCCGAAAAATAAAAGCCATAAGCAAACAAAGAGGAGAAAAAAAAATACCCAGCTCTTTTTGATAAAATTCCACACACAAAATAAAGAAAAGAGAGGCCACAAGAAGTGCCCATAAATAACAATAAATAAAGGGAAACACGCAAACGGCGAGCTAGGCCGATAATGTCACCTTAATCAGCATAAATCGCAACGATGTCACAAAATGAATTAGCTCTGGAAATTAATTAGATTCCGCCAAAATCGTAGCACAAGCAGAAATCGAACTCAAAAATCGGAATCGAAACAAGAGACTTGCCGGAGCGGGGAGAGTGGGAAGTTCTCTTTCTCTCTGGGAGCCCAGGGCTGGCCCCCAGATAACGGAGTCATGCTCGTGTTTTTCCTTCGATAAGACATCTTCTGACACAGCCAGCCAGCCACTGAGCTGATAAGCCCGATGATAAAAACCACACACAAACGTTTAATGAAAGTTCTCTGATTGCCAACGTCCTTGCAGATACAAAGATACGAGGCACGCACATAAAGAACACCAAGTGCAATCGAAGTACTACTCCCTTATCTGCAGGAGAGTTAGTCACTCTTACTACCAGATACATTACGCAGGTGGAGATGCAGCGGTATCTAGATACTTCCCAGTTTCTTGATTACACAATTGAGAGCACTTCAAGTGCGTGGCTAAAGGTCTAGTGTGTAGTTTATAGTAGTTCTCACTCTCTGACTACTTTTTCCTTGTACATATATCTGCTTTTGAAACCAATTCATTTCCATAATTTTCCATTTCCCAGGCTTTTCATTCACTTGCCCAACAGCAGTTGGAGTAGTTTTATGACCAGGCTATACCCTTGATTAAGGTTTGGGAGTAACTGACTAGAAATGGAAAATAATCAATAATCGATTTAAAATCCATAATTATCCATTATAAATCAATTAACCGTTAAAAATAGTAATAAAATTAAAATATTCATAAAATATAAAGTACTTAACTCCTTAAACAGCTGTGAGAGATCCTCCCAATAAGGGTAACTAAGGAGGAATTATAGAAACATGTATAAACATGCTTGTGCTTGCCACTTAAAATTCTTATTTTAGTTTATAGACATGGAAACCAAATTTCTGACAAAATAAATACTTTCTGAACATTTCTTTTTAATATTCTAAGTTCCCAGTTGCAGCTTCTCTTATTTTCCTTTCAATTTTCATATTTATATAGCTTTTCTTCTTGAATATTAACAGTTCCTAGGGCATTTCCAACTTCGCTTCAGCCTTTTCTTTTCCTTTAATTTTCTGGAACAATTTTCATATTTATATTTCCCTGTTTTTGCGGCTGGCTCTCAAATTTAACGCTCGGAACGTGCACGGAAATGTTTATAACTGTAAAACTTGCGACACGCGTTCCCCATAAGTCGACAGACAACCAACCAACCCCCAGAATCCCCCTTCAGTTCAGCACATCCCGCTGTCAGGACATTTTTGGCACGACTGCGGGAGGCATTCGGAAATGTGCGAAAAAATTCTTTGGCCAGCTTTCAGTTCTCCTCGCCATTTAGTGTCTTTGCCAGTGTGCGCTTAATTTTTATAACATTTTTATGTGCGCTCCATCTTGCCGCTTTCCGCCTTCCGCCTGCCCTTGCTCCTCCCGTGGCGCTCTTAAGTGAATAATAAATTAATTGAATCGCCACGCGGCCCAATTTCAGATGCGGGCGGGGCGTGAATGCGGATCGCTTAAGGAAGTGAATGACTAGATGGATGGATGGATGGCGGGACTCCATCCCCAATCTCTGGTTTCGTCAACTTTTATGTTAATAGCCCAACCCTCAACCCCCTCGGAGCCCATTACAGCACCCACCCCTGCCTCGAAGCAATTAGCAAACTAATCAAAGGCCAATATAGATATACACTATCTAAATGCCCAATTAAAGTGTAAATTTCGTGCCATCTTCGAGCAGATTTGCTGCACTGACACTTAATTAGAAAGAACAAAAGCAAAAAAGACCGAGCTAGAGCTGACAATGTGGTTCTATCCCTCCTATCTATCGGATATTCCCTGTGTGTCTCTCTCTGTTTGCTCTGGCTTTTAATTAAGCTCCGGCCGGGCAAAGGCAAGCAGCCGCACAACGAAAGTTTATTTTTATGGCCAGAGTCCATACACAGAGACACCCACGCGGAATAATGGCCAACTACTTTCTGCTAAAATCCAATTCGGGCCCAAAGACCCAAGCGGAGGAGGAATATGAGCCAAGCGCGAGCACGATCCAGCGGAAGGAGAGTGGCAATAATAGAAGGGGGCACCAGGCAGTTGGCAAAGTTTTCCATTTTACGAGCATATTACTACAAAGGATTGTGAAACGGAATCCGATGACGCAGGGAAAAAGCAAGAAACTCCTCGGAATTCCCCGGAATCCGTCCAAGAATCGTACATATTCACGTATCTGATTCTGACTATGAAACGAATTACTGCAGATATGTGGCGATGGATATGTACATATCGAAGTATATGGTAGATGCAGAAGAATAATGGACAGATCGATATGTAAGCGACAGTCGAATGTGTAACAGAATCCCAGGGGGTTGGGAAATACTTGGAACGAAACTGAAATTCACATGCTAAGTGCAATAATGTTTTTAATCTTGAAACTGATATCGATTTCCTTGATTTGGTACACATATAGATTTTGATTTTTAAAGAAAACCTGTGGTTCGAGGCATCGAACATAACCAGTGGGTTTTTAAAGTCTTAATGGGATCGAAAGTGGGTCATTTACTCTTCAAAGTTATCTAACCTTTTTTGAATCTGTTTAATCAATAAATAATCTAAAATATATCGGAACGGTACAAGCACATCCACCTTTTGTTGGAAATATGTTATTCTATCGATTTAATAGATTAAATACCTAAAAGTTATATCAAAAACAAAGGATTTCATGACTATTAAATAAGAAATGTTTTATTTAGAGACTATTAACGTTTCGATATTTTAATTAAATCGATTTTATCGATAAAAGTTCGTATATAATCACAGCGATTAATTTATAAAATTAACTGAAACATTTGCATTTTCTTTGAATTGAATTTGAATTGCCTCCTCTATCTATTGACTGTTTTCACCGGCTTTTTGACGGTTTGTGCTGTTCGCTCGTGTGAAATGCAGAGTGCGAGCGAGGCACGTAGCACGTAAGCGGAGCAAAAAGCCGATAAACGTTCGTGGCGGCAGATGTGCGGACAAAATACATATAATACTTTTCACACAATACAATAAGTCAAATGCTGAGTGCACCCCAAATGCAAAGTATGCAGCGTTTTCACATCGCACGCCCCGCGCACTCACGCCGATACGATGATAAATGCAGGTCCGGGCCACGATCCGTGCTCCTATGTACCGCAATTATGAAGTGTTATTAATATAATGCTCGGCGATCGCCACTCGCCACTCGATTGTGCAATCTCGCCCTGCTCCATAATTCATTCACTTGCATTCGCATTCGCATGCGAACCGATCGAATTTACCTAATCGTATGCAAATGGAACGGGAATCTGAGTCATCGATCGATCAGTCAGTAAGTCACACTTTTTGGGATATTTCGGATATATGTATATTAGTATTCAGCGACGTGACCAATCCAAGTGTAATAATTCCATTGAAAATTGCTCAACAACATTTGGTTGATTTAAGGCGAATGCCAATGGGTTGCGTGTGAAAAAAAGAAGCTATAGATGCCGATTAAATCGATAACATTGGGCTAAGTAATAATTAAGGCTAATTATCAGTAGATGCGGTATGCAAAAGGAGTCAATAACAAGACAGATATCAATATGCAATAATATTAAAGCGATAAATCATACAATTGAGACATTTAATAGTCAGTAAAAAGACAATATTTAATCGATAACAATATAATTGAGATGCTAATACGAAATAATCGTTAAATTAGTTGATTAGTAATCAGCTTAGGTAACACTTGTCTTAACAGGCTAATAAAACAAAGCTATTTTGCTAGAATATATTCCGATTTAATGCCCCAATCGATACATTCTTTAGTAGTTAGAATGATATTAGCTGATCGATGACAAGAATTTTCTGGCACCTCCATCGCATATTCATGGCCTGGGACGGACACCCCAGTGGCTCGGTCCTCGAACCGATCTCCACACGATCTCTCCATATATCTTCATCGATCGTTCGATCGTTGTGCAAGCAAGCTTCTGTTCTCTGTTCTCGATCCGATCGACTGGCACAGCAGCAAAAACTCGCACACTTGAGGGCAATTCACATGCCGGCCACAAATCAGCCGCAAATGACTTTATTTCCAAAGTAGCAAAAGCACAACTGGGGAATGTCAATGTGGCAAGTGCAACCAGCTAAAATGTTTCGCTTTTTTTCTTTTAGTTTTCTCTTATTTTTTTTCTTGTTTTGTTTTGTCTCAAAAATCCTGCTGGGCGCCGGCCTGCGGCCTGTCAACTTATCGGCTGCTGCTTGACAAACGACTCGCTCGGCCGACGCGGCGTATGCGCAATCTCAAGTCAGCTGGACAGCATATGAGATCGTATCGTTCAATAGAAATTTACGCAATCAATAGTCAACATTTGCGATGGGACACATTGCTGGCAACGACATTAACCACTCAACTTGTAATCTAAGCTATTTAAATTTAACATTTTTAAATAAAAAACAGGGGGTTTACAAATTAATTAAGGATGCATGTTAAATGTTACAAGTCATTTGGTAGGATTAATGTCTACTTGAATCTTGTTTGGAGACTTGGCAAAGGCTGGAGAAACTTTAGAAGGAAAAATAAGTAGAGTAAGGAAAAAACTTTCAGAAATTTTGAAAGAAGAGTTTCTTGTGAATTTTACTATATTTTCACTGCTCCTGAATTAATTTTCAGTGTTCAGTGTTGGCTTTCAGTTGGCATCGGATCGCCCTGACCCCAAATGTTCTCCATTCTCGGGGAGGCCACGCATGTGCCGTGTGCCTCGATGCCGATGCCGCCGGTTTGACGTTGACGTCTCCGCCGCATTTGGTCAAAATGAGCGTTCGGCTTCAAGTCCAAGTCGAAGTGGAAGTGGATTTTAGATTTTCAAACAAAAAGCAAGCCAAATCGCATCGATTTGTGTTCGGATTCTGTGCGAGGCGAATGTCAAAAGTGATTTTCGTTGCAGCAGAAACTTTTGGGGGGGCAGAAGCCAGAGACACCACATCAAAGGCAGCCAAGCTGGCCAGAGGAGGCATTAAAAGCTCTCAAACAAACCCCCGAGAAACAACAGAAAAATGAAAATAATAAAAATAAAAATATATAAAGAAACATGCGAAAGTCATAAATCATAATTCTTTATACTGCCTTCGTTGTGTTGTTCGTTCGCCTTTCTGGCTTTCGGTTTTTGGGGTTTTTTCTTTTTTTTGAAAGAGAGAGAACCCGAGAGAGGGGAGCTCTAAAACTTATAGAGCATGTCACGCACACATAAGCACGGATGTCAATACACTGGTAAAAAGAAGAAAGAATGCTAGAAATTAATATAAATATAATAAATATAATATCATAGATTTTCCTTAAAGTCATATTTTAAATACTGAAATTTTAGAATATTTCTTTTAATATGGTTAAGAATTTAATCATATTTTCTGTCAGTGTGCCAATACCAATATATAATGGCAGTGCAGACACTTCTGGCCATATGATAAATGGTCAAAGGCAGCGTCTAAAATCGCACACAAACCCCAAATGAGATGTTTTCGTGTTTGTGTGCGTTCTGTGTTTCGGCTTTTGAAGTTTGACAGCCTCAATTTGCATTTTGAGCGAAATTCCCCCCACGTTTTCCAGCGGCCAACCACCACCACCACCACATTAGGTTAGCTGCCCCTGCCTCCCTGAACCACTCAACCCCTGCCGCCCCCAAGTCAAAGATATATAGTTCATCTTGAAAATATGCACAGAGGCTGGAATTCCTCTAAAAAAAATTAAGTGCGAAACAGAAAAGGGAGAAAGAAAGGAGGGTTTAAATCATTTAATTTGAGTAATGCAGCATAAGCTCAAATAAACAAATTTTAGCCCTGCTTTACTTTGTAACTATGCTTTAAGGTTATCGAAAATATTTTTTAGATGTTTATTTTTCCCTTTTAGAATTTTAAGGTGTCCTGCATGAATGCTGTTCTTCATTTTGTGCCTTCTCATGAATTGTTCCTATCTAATTTCAATTCTTCAGACTTTAACAGCATCTTAGTAATTTTTTAAGGGCCTGTTGAAATTAAATTTTTCTTTAAAATTTAGTATTCCTCTGTTATACTGTTATACTGATTGTTGAAGCCTTTAAACAATTTATTTTCTTTTGGTTTTAATCTTGAGATTAGAACACTGATATACTATTATACTGATCTTAAGTTTTCAATCGTAACTTTAATATTAATAGACTGTTATACTGTTATACTGATTCGTACATCCTTTAACAATCAATTCCCTTGTGGTTTCAATCCTACATTTAAAATTAATCTGTTATACAGATCGATGTATCCTTTTAAACAATTAATTTCCTTCTGGTTTCAATCTTCGTTTTAAGATTAAAAAAACCCAAGCTCCCTTAGCCCAACCGTGCCATACATTCCAACCCTGTTTTTTAGAGGTTCTCGGGAGTCAAGCGAATTCATGGATGATTGCCTTCAATTGCATTTCAATTCCGTTTCAATTGCCGGCACAGCCACCGCCGTCGTGTGTCTGTGGAATTCGCTGCAGTTTCTCCTTCTGCTCACCTTCACCTCGCGACGAACCCCTGGAGGAATGGAATGTTCCCCTTTGATTATTCTGGTTATTATTATTATATTTGTGCCTAAAGTGTGCCCGATCTTAATTAAACGATTAATGGCCTAATTGGGGAGGCATCTTGCGGCCTCTATTGGGGGAGGCAGTTGGCAGTGGGCAGTGGGTGGTGCGTGATCAATCACGATCGTGATAGTGATTTCCAGAGCTCTCGATCGCGTGACACGCGCATCGCGGCGACGACGACGACACGCTGACTTACATAAATCAATTTAGCCGAGTTTATTTTATAATTTAATTGCTTTTGTTTACGTTGACATGGCCCGCACTCACGTACGTGACTCTCTCTCTCTCTTTGAGTGGGGTTTTCTCATTGATTCTCTGCTCACTCTCTCTCTGTTTTGTCTCTGTAATTTTGCAGATTCGCTACCGATGTGAAGCGAGTTGCCGGCTGTTCAACGTTCAAAGCAACGCATTCGCTCGGCCCTAGTGCTTCGGGCAACAACACAGACTCGAGAGATCGGATATTGGATCGGATCGGGGGAGCACCAGGAAGGAAACGGAAACGGAAACTGAGACAACGGAAACGGAACCGATGGATCATCGGCGATACTCCCACAAAAACAAAGCAGTCTCCTCAAACGAAAACAAAAGAGAAACTCTAGAAGGAAACTTGTGATAAGTGTGCCTCCAGAACCCACTCGATATAGCGAGAACGATTTATATATATAAATATAAATCCACAAGGATACCGATTATATATCGGAAATATATATGGAAAGATATATGAAGACTTGTTGAGCAGTCCAAAAGCAACCAAAAACCAACAAGTGCAACGCGTAGGCCTTCAACTGTGATTTAAGCATAAACAAAAAGAAAGAAAGAGAGAAAGAAAGCATATATATAATATATAGGGAGAGAGATACGTTTAGTTTTTGTTTATTATACATTTTTTGTTTTTATCTGATCGATAATCGATAACCGATAGCCATGTTCAACTCAAACATACCGGCCGCCTCGCTGCTTAGCATCGAGAACAGCGGCCTGGCTGGCCTGGGCGCTCACACGCCCAAAACCCCGGAGATCCTCAACTCTTTGATCGCCATGACCAATCCCCTAGACAACTACAACTTCGGCTCGGCGGCAGCGGTGGCGGCCATCTCAGCCTCATCGGCGGCCTCCTGCAGCAGTGCCGCCTCCACGCCGGTGGTTTCAGTGCGCCATTTCAATGGACATCCCAATGGCCAGGTTAGTATGCCGCCCCTGATGCGTATACTTGATGTGCGTATACTTAATATCTGCATATATTCTATATTCTATTATATATATTTGCAGTTGCACTCGCAGGACAGCAGTCATTCCAGTTGCTCCGGCTCGCCATTGGATTCGCCAGCGGGCGGCACTGCCACCACGCCCAGCGTGCAACAGGTAATTTTTTGACTAATATAAAACATAAAGGATACCGATATAGGGAAGGCCTTAAAGTCTGCTTAATTTGATATAATTTAGGATTTTACATTAATTTATTTTCCTTTTTTAATACTTCTGTAATATTTCCCTGCCTTATGAAATAGTTTCAAGTTTCTTTTTGATAATATTAAAAAATTTCCCCTTTTTTAACAAATTAAAATTGACACTTATTGGGCATACATAAATCAAAGAAAAAACGATCCATCAATCAGGCAGTAATTCAAGTGCAATTGAAGGTGTGAAGATGCATCAACCGAGCCAGTTAATAGGTTTCAGCCGAAAAACCGTAGCCCCCAGAGATGATTCCCCAGAAATGGGAGGCTACGTCTCCAATTTATGAGAAAATTTGTGTTGGAAAACAAATTGAAAAGTGCAAGCAAGGGGGGAGGCCCCCTCCAACCCAGAGATATTGCCTATAAATTCGTTGGAAGTAATAACCATAAATCACAAAGATACATAGTAAAGCGTGTGTGTGTGTGGGCACACAAAGACCGTCAGAGACACCTGCCAATTAGTGGGGAGGCGCTCTTGGCGGGGAAAGTGCAAAGGCATCTCTATATACATCTGTCTATCTATCGATGCATCTATTTAGCCGAGGGATGCGACCTCTAATTGCCGCGTGGCAAGTGCAATCCGCGCCCGCTTCGTATGCGAATTAATCGCTGAAGTTGACACCACAGCAGCGAAGCGGCCGCAGCAGTTACGTGCCTCATTAAGGCCAATGTCAGTCAGCCAGTCAGTCAAGAGTGTGATTCTCCCCCAGATACTCGCACTCAAACTCACACTCACACTCACAGTCACACCTCGGACAGATACACATTTGCGGATTCAGATGCAGATGCAGTTGCAGATACTCGAACGCAATGCCGCAAAAAGTGAAATCAATTCAAGCTGCGTCTCGCAATTGACGCCCACTCCGCCGTCACCGCCGCCGCAAAAATCTCAAGACGCCGGCCGGACAGGGGACAAACTTATTGGACGGAAAGACGCAAAAGACAGACAGACGCCGGCCAATGGCCAATGGAGAGTAAGAATACAATACAAAAACAATAAAGATGCAGAGTGCGTGGGCCGATTTTGCACGGCATCGTGTGGTCGCGTGGGCGACAAAAACAGTCATCGAATAAATGAATAAATGAATGAGTGGATGAATGAATGAAAGCTTAGAATAGATGGATAAAACTGAACAAATTGAGGCGCCAGATTGAAAAAGCAAGTGTCTGGAAAAACGTATTCTATGTGTGCAAGTCAATTCACTTTTACTTAATTGAAAATTAGGAAAGACACTTTGGGTGGTTGAATCTTGATTGAAAAACCAACCAAAACTATTTCCAAGTATGTTTAAGCTGAATTGGTGATTTCAAAGATAAGTTAAATACAATGTAAACTTGTATAAGGAAAAATTTGCGCATTTTTCAGTTAATTTTGTTAACTTTACAGCAAATTAGATGGTTTTTAAATAATTTTTTGAGCGACTTACAATGCCTCAAGTTGAAATAAACCCAATTTGGAGGCCTTAGGATGTATTTTGAGTACTTTTTAAAGCATTTGGCACACTTTAAGGCACATTTTGTGCTTTTTACATAACTTTGGGTAAACTTTACAGTTTATTTGTAGGTCTTACAGCATGTTAAGTTAAAAAAGCAACTACTTACGTTTTATTTTCGGTACTTGTTAAAGCATTTGCCACATTTCTGGTTTTTTCCATTCTTTTTCGTGCTCTTTACAGTTTATTTGCAAGTTTAACATGTGTCCTTCTGCAAAAACCAGACAATAAGTAGTAAAATGTAACAGAAAAATAGAAAGAAAGCCCTAAGAGATAGAGCGAGAGAGAGATTAAATAGCCGAACCACTTTCAATGTTTCCCTTCCAAAATATAAGTCATTTTCGCAGCTCAAAGGTTGGGGTTCGTTAGAATTCCTCGTTTCATTTTCATTTCTTCAAGAAAACCTGATATTTGTAAGACCAAATAACTAAAAAACAAAATTTTAAATATATTAAAATAATAAAATGTAACAAACAAATATAAAGAAAACCCTAAGAAATAAAAAGACAGAGATTTAATAACCAAACGCACGAAATATAAGCCATTTTCGCAGCTCAAAGGTTGGGGTTCGTTTGAATTCCCCATTTCATTTTATTTTTTCGCTTTAATGCCACGCAATTTACATTTAAGTATGGCATTAAAGTTTCGCTAACAATGTCTTGTTTTCATAAGGCTTTGCCCTGCGTACCTTTCGTTATTTTATTTCGGTTTTTTCCTGTGCTTTCTGTGCATACTAATGAAGTATGAGGTATTTTCGCACAATTAGCAGGAGATTTGTCAGTCCGATCGTGACCCCTGGCGGACCCAAGGGACTGGACTCATCGATCGTGTGTTTCCTGTGTGTGTTTTGGTTCCAAATATTTGCACAAAATGTTGCCGAAAAAGAACGAAAACAACCGCAAAGTGGGGGAAATGTAAGGCGAGGGAAAATTATAAGAACGGCAAACAGAAAAACGAGTGAAATGTGCAAAAATGTGCAAACCCAAGACAAACAAAATGCAAATTTGCCAGCCCAAAAAAAAAGGAAAATAAAACTGTCGCTTTTTCTTTCGAATTTTGCGACTAAAGTTGCAGCGATGCGAAGTGCAAAGAAAGGCTCGGCCAGCAGAGACAGATACAGATACAGATACAGATACAGAGATACTAAGATACAACCTGTGCCGTCTCCCCCCCAACGCAATTGCACAATTTCCCAGCAGAAGTTTCCACCAGCAGCCGCTTGTCCGTTGACCATATGGTCATGTGCTCCATGCTTTTGGCTCCAATTTGGCCAGCGCATGCGATTATTATGATTTTGCCTTTTGGATTTCTTTACTTGTCGCTCTTTTTTTTTAAACCAAAAATTTATTTATCTGATTTCTGGGTCAATAAATAAAGCGCTGCAAGCAGCAGCAGCGGGCAGGCAGCGTGCCTAAAATTCAAATGAACCCCGGAGTTGCGACGCCAAGCGAGGCGATGCCCAAAAAATTAACAGAAGTCGAAAGAAATCGAGACAGGGGACTGGGGTCTGGGGACTGGGACAGCGGCATCCGAACAATTTCTCGACCAGACAACACAAACAACATGGACAAAAAGCAAAAAAAAAATAAAATAAAATAAAAAATAATAACAGCAAGGGAATATCAGCGGTCTGGCCGACAATTCAATGAGCTGCGGATTGAAAGGGCTAATTGAAGGCACAAGTCTGACAGGCTTCCCCCTGATGGATGCCATATTGCGAGATGATTTATGGTGGGATATTAACTTTCCAGTCAACCCACCCAGATCATATTTCTGCTTCAACTTTGGCCCAAAATATGAGCTGGAAAAGCAGTACATAAGTAGTACACAATTGCACAAGTTAGGGCACCTCCCTAGCTCATATAACCCTGCATTGTGCTGCAGTTGTCAATCAGCGATTGTTCCACGAAAGTTGACAACGTGCCGACTGCAACGATGACCATCTGTTCCTGTCCTGATCTCCATAAATGGAGCTCTCTCGAGGTTGCTGCGAGGCTGCACTTGCCGCACTTGGGAGGGTAAGGAGAGAGAGTGAGAGTCACCTCTGGGCGTGTCCCTCGCAGATTTCTATCTGTAGTATTTATAATTCATGCAAACTTGAGTGTGTGTGTGTCCCCAAACCCAAATCCCAAGCGAAACCCAAAACTTGTGCCCCATTCCAGAGCCAAGCCCTAAGTCAAAGCGCAAAAAATAAAAAAAAGGTCGCTGGAGTAAATCACAAACAAACAAAAGCTGAAAATGCCGCTGCTCTGGCGGGGAGATAATCTCCTTTTGGAATCGAAAAAGCGGGGCCGCGATTCGTCATATCTACCTGCCCTGAAGGGCGTCCAACTCTCGAGAAACTGTGTCGAGCTCTCACTTCTCACGCATCACTCATCCATCTCCGGTCCTTGAGGGGGAAAACTCCACTCCAGGTGGTGAGAAATAGGATCACTGGGTTATAAGATAAAACCCTACGTGATGCAGGGTACCAAGTTGTGTGGGGGGAAAAACAAATAAAAACAACTCCCTGAAGTGTAATTTTGACTTTTTACATTTGGTTAGAAAAGTCTTTGGTTAAAACCTAGCTATTAGGGTCAGAAAATAACTATATGTTTATAATTTATAGATATTTGATATGAAGCCTGATATATAAATCGATATTTAAATGCTCCGATATACAACTAGCGATAAATCGATTTTTTATTATATCGTATAAATTATAAATAATTTTCTAAAATTTCCACCATAACAATATCAATATTTAAATGCTACATGGGATATTTTTCGATATATTGGACTACGGCTAGGCATACACATTGTTTTAGATATATTCCATGAAATTATACATGCGATATTTTTCGATAAATCAAACTTATTGATATTTTCGATATGACAATACTCCTCCATATACATCCCTAGGCCACACTCAAACCAAAGAACCAAAAGCTTACAATCAAGAGAGTTTGAAAACTGTTTGAAATGTCAGCCAGTCAGTGGACTGGGCCAACCTGGGGCTGCCTTCTTTGGGAGTCGACCGCTTTGGCCAATGGTGACAAACCACTTTTCGAGGGGCCACTAAACAAAAGTTATTCTGTGAGGCGGGGGCTTAAAAAACGAAGAGAAATTTTGCCTCAAAACTAATTTCCTAATTTAAAAAGAAATCCTGAAAATCCGCTCTTCCATTAACAATTCCCAACCCTTCTTTTATCTCTTCATAGACCTGCTCTCGCTTGATCAAGGAGGGCCTGAAGCTCTCCATCCAGAGCAAACGCAAGCTCTCCACCTGCGACTCCAGCTCCGGATCGGAGCAGCCGCACTCCAAGTGCTCGCGACGCAGCAGTAACCATAACAGCGGCGGCAGCAGCAATCACTACAGCGGCAACATGAGCAATGCCAACGACGACGACCTGGAGGAGTCCAGTGACGAGGACAGCGAGACCAAGTCGCAGCCAAAGGGCCTGACGCCCGAGGACGAGGATCGCCGGCGAAGGCGTCGCGAGCGCAACAAGATCGCGGCCACCAAGTGCCGGCTGAAGAAGCGCGAGCGCACCCAGAATCTGATCAAGGAGTCCGAAGTGCTGGATACCCAGAATGTGGAGCTGAAGAACCAAGTGCGCCAGCTGGAAACGGAACGTCGCAAGCTAATGGATATGCTGCAATCTCACGGATGCCTGCGATCCGGCGGCTGCCAGCTGCCCACGCACCTCACGCAGTCACCGGCCCACAAGTACCTCGCCGAACTGGAACTGGACGATGCGTTGATGGTGTCGGCAGCGGGTCCAGGCGGAGCAGGAGCCAACAACAACAACAACAACAACAGCAGCAGCAGTAACAGCAACGCCAGCAGTCAGCAGCGAGTTCAGAGCATACCATCGATGGCCACCTTCAAGTTTGGCTCCAAAACGGCAGCCGCGATGGCCCAACAGCTGCCCAGTGGCTACTGCAAGCCCTCGCCCAGTGCCCAGGAGTTTGAACATGCCGGCTACCAGCAGCACCAGCACCACAATCAGCAACAGCAGTCCCTGAATCCCGCCACCAGCAGCAACATCGAACAGCACCAGCACCAGCATCAGCCAAATCCCAGCCCCGGCCTGCTCTCCGACTATGTGCCCAACTGCGATGGCCTGAGCAGTAGCAACCACAACAACAACAATCCGAGCAGCAATGCCAGCGTCAGCAGCAGCAACAGCAGCAGCAATACCAGCAGCACCACCAGCAGCACCACGTCCAGCCTCACCGCCAGCAGCAGCGCCATTGAGTTTGTGAAGAACGAACTGGTGGATTCGCAGAGTCCCTACACCACCGCCCTGAGTGCGGAGCGTTTCCTGTTCGAGCCGAGTGAAGGCTTTCCGGACATTAAGCATGCAGTGAGTGTCCTGCCCTCGCCGTGTGGCATCAATAGCCTCAACATAGCCAGTGTGGTGCCACCGAATGTGGGCGCTGGCAATGGCAATCACAATGGCAGCAATGGCGGCGGCAGCAGCATTACCAACGGCGGCGGTAACGGCGTCAGCAATAACAATAATAACAATCATCTGATGGACTTCCATCAGGGACTGCAGCACGGCAATAGCATTGGCCTTGGTATTAGCAATGTGGGCGTTGGTGTGGGCATGACGTCCTGCTACGATGAGGATCATCAGCTGATGCTCATGAAGAGCGGCTGCTATGCATCGGATCTGCTGTCGCAGCTGGTGGACGATGGCGTTGCTGGGGAGTATGTGGACTTGGACACAGCCACCGCGTTCATGACCAACGGCGGTTGCCTGGCGTGAGAAAGGGCGCCGGACAGGGAGCGGGATCGAGAACGGGAACGGGAGCGGGAACGTGAACGTGAACGTGACCTGATGCTACCCGCCTTCGATCAGTCCACCGGCCATTATCAGCATCCCCAACACCATCATCATCATCATCGTCAGCAGCTGGAGCAGGGCCAGGAATCACAGCAACCGCAACAGGTGACTCGAAATCACAGGCAGACACGGCAGCCGTCCAGTCCACAGTTGGACCAGCAGCAGGTGGAGCTGGAGCTGGAAATGGAGCTGCAGCTGGGCGAGGAGCAGGATCCGGCCTGGGCCCATGTTGACTACTGGTGCTAAGGCCTAAACATCCCATCATTAAAAAACAAATATGAAAAAAAAAAAAACAAACAACAAACAACACTCTAACTTAAAATTAACCGCCACTCATCGACTAAGCAAAAGCAAAAGCAGGAAAAGCAGTAGAAGATCCCTCCAAGTCCCCTCCCAAGAAGTTCCCATCCCTCAAGAAATAATTTCTTCCACAATCAAATCTAAATTCGAGAAAACTTTCTTGGAAGTTTAACAAATCTGCCACAATCTTGGATGTTTTTTGTATATTTTTGTAATCTTCTTTTAGGAATTTTTGCTATAATTTTACTTCTTAATTTAAATTCCTTACAAATCCAAGTTCTTCCAATAGCTGAGTTCCCACTCCCCCCAGATCCCAAGACCACTCGAATATCATCCGCCGAACCCAAGCCCCATCCCCTATATGTATGTATATCCTCCCCCCGAGATCCCAAGTCCGCCTGGAGCGGCATCCAGCCTGTGGCTTGACTACCTCATGAAGCAAGAAGCAGTAACAATTAACAAGTAACTATCATTAAAGAGTTTTAACAATTAAATAAAAAAGAAACGAGCAGAAAATGCAGTAGAGAGGAGAGCACACAAAACAAAAAACAAGAAAGAAAGAAAGGAGTAGCACTTGCACAACTGTACATAACCCAACTTTTTGATACGATATCATTTATCGATAACATTCCATTGCAAGCCTGCATCGAGAGAGAGATAGAGAGAGAAGGAGAAGAGAGGGAGAGAGCGCAGTGATCAACTGCGTGCAGTCACATCCGCATCAGTAATTATTAATTTTAATTTGTTCAATTCTTTTCTACGCGTAACGTATTTTTGTTTGCTCTTTGCTCCACCCAACGAAGCCTTAAAAATAATGATAACTACTACTATATATGCTTATGTGTGTAAAAAACAAGAGAGAGATTAGAGAGAGAGGAGAATTTCAAGTTGATATATGCGATATATGATGACGTTTGATATTTTTTTCTAAATCCTAGGCTTAGTCAGTGATAAACCCATATATACTATATATATAAACAAAATACATGTATGAATTTTTGTTTTTTTTTTGTGTCCATAATTTGTAAGCTATGTTTAAACGATAAGCGTAAAAAATTGTGTAAGCTGTTGCCTTAATCAAAAAATGAGAAAAACAAAAAAAAATACAACTTTCAATTGACAACTAAAACTAAATTACTAATCTACACTTTGTTAATTCTTTTGCAAACAAAAAAAAACTAATCTACATATACAAGAACAACAAATAATTAAACAATATATATATATACAAGATGGGGATAAGAGAGAAGATATATTATATATATATATGTGTATTTTCGGTGGAATCGAAGACCTTAAAGTGCTGCTAAAAAATTGAAACTTTGCAACTCCTTTCAACTTGCGCCTTATTACAGTTATAAAGAAAAACGATGAACAACTTTTGTAATTTATATTATATATGTATACATATGTAGATGGTACGAGAAGTCGAAGATTATATATATACTAAAAAGCAAACCTTATATATATATATTTGTGTGTGTCTATTGCTTGATCAACGAGTTGAAGCAGAGTTCATTTATATATACATATATATAAACATACTTATACACGGATATAATAATTATATATATACAAAAAAAAAACATGTGTGTGTATAAACAGCTGTGAACACCAAAAAGTGGCCTAAAAGATCATCCCCCAGAACACAAAAAAACAAAAGAAATTCCCCTTACAACAAGTGCTTTGAAATTGTTTCGTAATTGTAATTGCCTCGATTTGTACTAAAGAGTTAACCAACGATAACGATAAATGATAATCGATAAATTATATCTATGTTAAATACGAAAAAAAAACTATTTATAACTTATAAACAATCCCGATCAGCTCTTGAAGCCCCAAACTGAGCACCGCCTTTTCCTAGATGTACCCAGTCTACCATAATGTTATGTCACACACACACACACACTATGTATCCCCCCACACACACCCATGAAAATGCCTGCCTATTTGCCCCTGAATAGGAATGTTAAGCATACAAGAAAACTCGGTGCAAAGTGCATATTTCCTTCCACTTGAGTTGGAAATCTTTCAAAATTAAAATTGTATTTGAGCCTTAAGCATTAAGCAAAAGTTTACCTCACACACTCGCACACACACACATACACACGTGGCAACCCTGGAGAATTTTAGAGCAGAGTGACTTCCATTTGCCGACAATTGATATTACGTTCAGCTTCCAACCAAAACAACACATAAATCACAAAAAAAGAAAAACTTAATCAAGTTTCAACCACTCAGGTCAGGCGAGTGAAGCAAGCTGCAAGTAGGGTTGCCACCACATTTGATGTTAAATGTAATTTGTAACTGTAAATGTTAACTGTAAAACCGTAAACTGTAAAAATGGCAAAATGCAATCAACTCCGTATGTTAACAAGCGTAAACAAAAAAAAGGAAAAATATGAAGCAAAGTTCTCTCGCTTGTACATTTTTTGTTTAATATTTGTAATCGATTATTTCGCGATTTGTTTTGTTTGTTTTCGATTAATATTCTCTAATATATATATCTATATAAATATGGCCTAAAAAAAAAACACAAAAGAGTCGAGTTTGAGTTTCAAGTTTTTTGGGATTTCGTGGGCTTCCTCGCTTTTGGCTGCAGCTGTGCTGAAAGACGAAGATATATTATATTACTATAGAGCATCGTAGAAGTAGAACAACGACATCGGAAACAGCATCTAACCATCCATATCCATCCATTGATCAAGCCATTCGCAGGACACATGGCGGATCTGCATTTCCCCACTGGACGATACCTCTTTGACCTTGGGACCGGACGGGACCTCCTACTGACCCTCATCTATAGCTTTTAGTTTTAGGCTACAACACAACACAAAAGTTTGTTTCAACTTGAACAGAAATGCGCTACAAAAGTACCTGGACAATGTAATATAACGATTAACGATCAACCGATAAATACCGATAGATCAGGGTTGCTTAATGTCTAAACACAGCAGGAAGCGATCACTCAGCTGCAGGCAGAAGAAAGCTGGCCGCAAAATCACAAAAGCCCCTTCGAAGCCCTTTTAATTGTATAGTTACATAGAGCCCCATTATATATCCATGTATATTGCTAAACTAAACTAAAACATATTGATAAAGTTAAAGATCTATATGTGTGTGTATGTCCAAGACCGCAAGAGCAAGCAGCAAACAAACAAAGAAAACTCCCACAAACTGTGCTAAAAGAAAACAAGAAACATAAACATTTGTAAGAAATATTAAGAAATGTGTCGAATGTGTTGAGAAAGCGCACCAGAATCCCAGATGTTATTTGTATAATTTTGACCAGAGCAAAACTATACGGAAAATAGATCTAGCCGACGACTACTAAGTATATGTGAAAGCCAAGCAAGCAAAAGGAGCAACAAAACAGTAAAAATAAAGTCCAATCTATGTCCAATTGATAGTCGATATAATGTTAACTCCTCTCATCACTACCCATCACCCCTGTATCCGTAACCCTGACGCTCGCCGTATCCGCCATCCGTATCTCTAACTGTCTCTGTAAACCATCTCCGATCCGACTACAACCGATCACCACACTCTAAAAGAACTACAATAAAATTAAAGTTTAATATCCAATAATATACCCTTTGCGTTTGCTTTGGATATGCATCAGCCTGATTGCTTGATCGCTCATCGATCTTGGTCGGGCCCCGGGGGCACTGGCTGAATCAACAACCTGACCTGCCTTTTCTACTGCCGCGGCAATTGTACCCTTTTCTTTTCTTAAATGAAGGGGTCTATGAGTGTACCAGCATCTTAGCATTCATTATAAATGTATGGAGATTCGAAAGGTATTCCACGTACTGGGTTTCAAGTGTTAAATCCTAGGATCTTTATATGCATATTTATGTGCTGCAAACAATTGATATTACAGGGTATCCCAAACTTCGCATCATGGCATTTCCTTGACTCGCTTGTGAGCTTGTGCTCTTGGCGCGTGTCTCCGCGTGGGCGTGGGACAATCTGTTCTGCCGATCCGAACCAATCCGATCCTATCCACACTCCACTCCCCGCCCGATTTATAGATCCGATCTGCATCGCTGACGGGCTTGGGCTATAAACAGGCGGTGACATCATGTCGCTGCTGTGTGTCTTGCAAGCGGGATTCCGTCTCTATTTGAGTCGTGTCGCCAACTATTTGTGGATAGAAGCCAACGGAGAGGGAGCTCCAGCTCTCCGCTAATATGCATAAGTTGAAGGCTCGCTTTTCGACGCTTCAAGCTTCAAGCTGGCCGGGTTGGGGTGATTAATGCTGCCCCCGGCTGTGATTAATGCCTAATTGCTTATTGAATGTCATAACAGTAATAAAAGAACGAAAAACACCGCACAAAATCCTTCTCGGTGCTGTGTATGTGTCATAGATTGGGTCACCGCGTCACATGCACCGGACACACGATGTGGGTGCAATCACCGGAGATGATGATGATGATTCCCATGCGACAAGCCCCCGGGCATTATCTTATTATTATAGCTAACTATAGCTATTTTCAGCATAAACTTAGTAGGTCCTAATAATGTCTTTGATTTCAAATTATTTATTGAACACTCCAACATAGTTTGGTGATTCTAGAAGTCAACATTTTGAATGCAATGTGTTCGTAAAAGATAATAGTATTTGGTTTGTGATCAAGTAGAGGCACAAAATGATACTGGTTATCGATATCCAGCGCATAGAAGCCCATATATTATAGCCAGGTTAAACTTGACCCGGATCTCCGTAGGTTTTCGAGACTTCGTAGTCCTGCATAGCCATATTTCTAATAAATTCATACAACATCTAGTACCTTTTTAAATAATAAAAAATAATAAGAAACCACTTTAATTCAAATAAAATGTAGCAGAAATTTGTTCCCATATGGAAATCAAACTAGAGGCAGTCGGCAGAGCAGAGCTTTGATAAATTATCGCACTTAATCGCATAAAATATCGGTCATAAATAATCAACAGAAAGCATTATCATTGAGGTAACTATTAGCAATCGCACAGAGGTGTATTTGTACCTGTATTTGTATTTAGATAGAGTCTTACATGTGTTGCAGCATGGGTATTTATAGTCGTGCGTTAAGTGAAAAATTATGCCACCGAAAAGCAGCACTGGCACAGGTTCGGGCACGGGCACAAGTGCGATTGTGATAAATGGGAAATGTCTTCGGGCAAAGGCTCCGAGATTAGCAATTTCAATCGCTCAACCACCTCCACCAAGTGCCGCCGACCCGCTGTCTGCCAAGGTCCCCACAGATCGTTGGGGGAAAAAGTCGAATGACTCAGTGGCTTAGAAGGTCAGGGAGCGGGATCTGATCCGAATGGGACAGGAGGACGGGCTTGGCATGGTCAAGAACGGACTGCACAGTGCTCAGGTCGAGTAGAAGTCAGTTTGACACCAAAGCATTGTCAGCTTAATTAGCTGGGTGCGGTCCCAAATAGGTAAGTTTGTAGTTAGGAAAATTTCTATAAAGCCTAGATCTCTTGACATAATATCCAGATTTTAAAACATAATCTATGTTAGTTTAAATTTTGAATAAAACCCTATTCTGGCCGGCTTATTTGAGAATTTGTATCTAAATAACACTCGAAATACAAGGATACTCTGAAAAATTTGCTTAGTTAAAACGATTAAGATTCAGTAGGTCAATAAGGAAAATTCGTATAAAGAATCTAGTGTTTTTAAATATTAGTTTAACACTAAATTTTAAATACATTGTAATAACAACTGCCGAATATCTATTTTTAAATACCCGACTGATAAATATATAAAAAATATTCCTTGTAATGCAGTTAACACAAAAATAAAAGTCGCATTATTTAGATGAATATTTTTAACCCAAGCTAATCACAAGCTAATTTTCTCTCCCAAGGTCGTTTACGCATTAATACGCCTTCTCTTGGGCGCTTGATTTATGTGTCTGCACTTGACGCACACACAACGAAGAGCCCCATAAGTCAGCAGAAACCATTAAGATATGCAACAATAAGTCTGGTGCAGCATTTCTTGCAATAAATTGCACCTAAGACATGTGTAAAAACATTTAAAATCGTGAAATAATAACAAATATGCACAATATACAGTGGGAAAAACAGTTGAATTACCGCATTTTAATGCTAGGTTTCATTAAAATTCGGTAATTTAACTGTTTTTCCCATTGTACACCCTTAGCAAGATCAGTTATGGCTTCCTCTTTCACCACTACAAATAAGAACGAAGAACACAAACAAGAGAACAAGGTCCCGTTAACTTGGTCAAGCACCATATATCTGTCTCCCTCACTCCTTCACTAGAAAAGAAAGACGCAGCAACGAAGGACAAAGTGTCCCATTGGGACTGAGATGTCTCAACTTTGTTGTTGCTGTTGCCTGAGGTCAAAATATATGTAAATGCCGCCATGCATTAGCCGCCCACACAATGGCGTTGTTAATTGCAATTGGCGATCTTAACTCAGCTCAAATCCACTCGAAATTAGACGGTCGCCATCTTGCCGAAGCTTGGAGAACGCGAGAGAGGGCGCAGCGAAAACAACAAGATTTAGCATCTACGGCAAATTAATAGCGCACATGACTAATTGGCAATCAATCAAGCTTTGATGTTTCTTCGCGCATTACTAAGCGAGTGCAGCACTGGATTTGCATATAGCTCAGTTATTACTCACCAGATTTCCAGAATCACAGGTTGTTCTCCACTTTTTTACACTTTTTTCTCTCTCGCCGGCAACAATTGTTTTTTTCTATGAAATTTGGCGCCACTTGGGATTTTTTAGTACCAACCAAAAGGCGTTATTGAGCAACACTGACGAATAGTCATCGGTTAAATATCGTGTTAATATTATTTCGTATTTTTTTCTTTATTTTTATGGAATTTACTAATTAATATTAATATTATCTGAAATTAAATAACTTACCTTCTAAAGTTTCCTAAATCCTTCGATTTAATTATATTAAATGCGGTTACTTGGTCTTTTATTCTCGAATTATATGTTTCATAAGTTTTTGCTTTCTTAATTCGTAAAACGGTTGTATCAACTCATAAACTTGAACATTTTGTGGAACAATTAAATAAATAAATTGGTAATATGAAGTTCATCCATTTTCCGCACCATCAAAGTGCCATCTCTAAGCGATATTCGCATTGCCAACGCGTTCGCTGCCAACCTGTTGTTGTTGTTTCTGCGCCGCTTGGCGCGTCGTTTTGTTTTCCCGCATTTCGTGCCCTGCCCCCAGGTCCCGGGAAATGTGTTTGAATTGTTTTAAAGGCTGAAAATGGCTCAATACACGCCCCGCCAGCCGCTGGCCACGCCGGCCGCCCACGAGTTTGGGTTCCCGCACGCCCCATACGAAATCCAGGAGCAGCTGATGCAGGAACTCTTCCGGGTGCTGGAAAACGGCCAGGTGGGCATATTCGAGAGTCCAACGGGTACCGGCAAGTCCCTGACCCTCACCTGCGGGGCCCTCACCTGGCTGGAACGCCACGAGGCGCTGGTGAACTCCGAAATGATGGCGAGGATCGTTGCCGTCGAGCGGGAGCTGGAAGATTTGCAGACGGAAGGCGAGCGGGCGACGGACTGGCTGGAAGCTCAGGGGAAGTCGCGACTGAGGCGGGAGGAGCTACAGAAGCTGAAACACCTCCGGGGACTGCTGGAGAAGCGAGAACAGCAGCTGGCGGAGATGAGGGAGCGCGTGAAGAGCAGGAAAAAGCAGCGGAGCAGAGAATCCAGGCCCAAGCTGGAGGAAGCGAAGGAGGAGGATCCCGCCTCCGATTCCGACTCGGATGGGGAGCATGAGACCGCCGACAGCACCGAGGAACCCTCTGAGGACCGCTATCGTCCCGTCCAGATATTCTTCTGCAGTCGTACGCACTCGCAGCTGGCGCAAATCGTGTCGGAGCTGCGCAAGACCCCGCACAGCAAGTGGGTCAGGTGTATCTCCCTGGGCTCGCGCCAGCAGCTGTGCGGCAACCCCCAGGTGCGACGCCTGAAGCAAGTCGGATTGATGAACGAGCGCTGCCTGGAGATGGCCACGCAGAAGAAGTGCCGGCCGAATCCCAGCAAGAAAAGCCGCCTAACCGAACCAGAAGTGTCCAACCAAGGTAGATGTCCCTTGAAGACGCAGTCTCTGGTCGATTCCCTCAAGGACTTGGCCCTTAGTGAGCCCCTGGACATCGAGGAGTTGGCCACGGAGGGTACAGCCTGTGGGGCCTGCTCGTACTACGCCTCCCGAGCCGCTCTGGACCAGGCCCAGCTAGTATTGTTGCCGTATCAGCTGCTGCTGCAGAAATCCGCCCGCCAGCAACTGGGCATTAATCTCAAGGGAAGCATCGTAGTTGTGGACGAGGCACACAATCTTCTCGACAGTTTGGCTCAGCTACATGGCGCCGAGATTGATCGCCAGCAGCTGGAAAGGGCCAGGACCGAGATATCTGCCTACAAGGAGCAGTTCCAAAAGCGTTTCAGCACCAGGAATCTACTGAAGATCAACCAGCTCATCTTCATAGTCAAGCGGCTGCTTAAAATTCTGGAGCAAGCAAAGTCCTCGAGGATGCTGCGCACCTATGAGCTGACCGCCGAGGGTGACTTCTTCAACATTGATCTCCACGAGCTCCTTGAGTTCTGCGCCCGCACCCGTTTCGCCCGCAAGGTTCAGGGCAATGCAGTCAGGATGCAAAGGGAACCGCAGCCCAGCGAGAATCAGCCGCCGTCGGCACGGAGTCTGATACTCCAGCGATTGACCAAGGAGCACGAGGAGAAGGAGAAGGAGAAGCCCAAGCAGGGCAAGAGGAAACTGGAGGATATGCAAGAAGTAGCAGCGGAGAAGAAGGAGCACCCAGTGAAGCCGCTCCTGGAAGTGGCGCCCTCGCCGATTAGACCTTTACTGGCATTTCTGGAGACTCTCACCAGCGATGCAGCAGATGGCAGGATATTGCTTGATCCCCAGGGAGGAAGCCTCAAGTATCTGCTCCTGGATCCCGCCGAGCAATTTGCCGAGATCCTGCAAGACGCCAGAGCGGTAAGTTTGCCTTTAATTTGTTGCATAAATTTGAGATTAATCCTTAATGATTTCCCGCACAGATTGTGATTGCTGGTGGCACCATGCAGCCCACCCAGGAGCTGAAGGAGCAGCTGTTTGCCACTTGCCAGGCCCGTCTGGTCGAGCGTTTCTATAGCCATGTGGTTCCCGATGATGCGGTGCTACCCTTTGTGATCCCCAACGGCCCCAAGGGTGCTTCCCTGCGCTTCAGCTTTGCCCAGCGAGGAAGTCCAGAGATGGTGAGCTTGGTATACTTGCTATTTCGTTGTATTCGTCCTCAACCGATCTTCCACAGCTTCAGGAGCTCGCCATGGTCCTGCAGAATCTCTGCCAGGTGATACCAGGCGGTGTGGTGTGCTTTCTACCCTCCTATGAATATCTGGACAAGGTCCATAAGCATCTGGAGCAGTCGGGCAGCCTGGAGAGGATTTCACGCAAGAAGAGCGTCTTTCGGGAGGTCTCCGGATCGGCGGATCAGCTCCTGGAGAAGTATGCCAAGGCCATCAAGGAATCTGAGGGTTCGGCGGGAGCTCTGCTCCTCAGTGTCGTTGGCGGCAAACTCTCCGAAGGTTTAAACTTTGCCGATGACCTCGGACGAGCCGTTCTGGTCGTGGGTCTGCCCTATCCCAACCGCCAGTCGCCGGAGCTGGAGCAGCGCATGCGGCATCTGGACGAGAAGCTGGGCCCCGGCTCCGGCAACGAATTCTACGAGAATCTCTGCATGAAGGCTGTGAACCAATGCATCGGACGAGCCGTTCGCCACATCAGGGACTATGCCAGCGTCTACCTACTGGATGAGCGCTACGCTAGTCCAAGGATACGGGGAAAGCTGCCGGAGTGGATAGCCCGGCACATTGTGGAGGCTGCAGCCGGCAAGGGCGGTTTCGGGGCGGTTCAAGCGCAAACGGCCAGGTTTTTCAAGGGGCGGTAGGAACCAGAATCTCTGTCTAGTTCTTGGAAATTAAGTTTTTTATGTTTCTTATTTTTGCATAATTTTATTGTAAACATTTGAGGAACGGTCATCCTTAGGTTTGTTGAAAGTATTGTGATTTTTTCACTGTTTTGTAAACTATAGTATTTAAGGTCGCTTTACTTGTATTATATATCTTTTGAGAGCTTAGGTTTTGTTTTTTTTTTCTTCAGATTTTTTTTTCTTTATACAATTTTTCGCTATCTGAAGTTATTTTTTCTTAATTTTTAGATATGAGAGAGAAATAAAATAAAGCTTTAAAAAAAAATGAGAAATTTATTTTACTTTTTAAAGTAGCATTACAAATCTAACAAAAATGTTATAGTTTTTCCAATAAATAATAATGAAAAAATTTTAGATTCCACTTTAAATAAAATTACAAATATATGAAAATGCATTTATCTGACCCCTAGTACTGAATGAATAATACAACTATTGTTAAATAATATCATAAGCTAATAGTTATAAATATTAAATAATAGTAATATAAAATAAAACAAAAATACAAAAAAAAAATATACACTTGACCTTCGTTGAGTTACGATTTATTTTGCTTAAAATAAAGCAGACTTAAAAAAAAAACACTAAATGAACTAATATTTAATAGAAAAAATAGGGAGAGGGAGTTTTATTGTTATTGATAGTTTACTTTTGAACATTTATAAGAAAAACTATCGAACGTGGATTACAAGAAATATCCAAAGTTACCGATAGATTTTCGAAGAACTTATTAGCGTAAGACTATCGATAGAAAGCACGAACCGTCATATGCTAGACCGATATGCCATTCCAATGCTTTTTATAGGGTGTTACACATTTTTAAAACTATCGTATCGATAATATATTGATGATGATAATATTTAAAATATATATATATATATATAAATAAGAAATATCAGTTTGCTTTAAAAATTTGTTTGTTTAATAAAAATTTTACAATAAGATTCTCATAGTCAGCTTGTAAAGGCTCGGCATAGTCGCTTTATGGAATTTCCACAACTATGTTGGATTGCTCTTAACTTCAGATTGACCAACAAGAAAATATCAAATAAAAATATCGCTATTTCGATATTTGGCCAAACAAAAAATCGTGATAAATATATCATCCATGGAAAAATATCGATATATTGATATTTTGATATATCAACAACCTGGACATTAAACAAATTCCTCAAAATTACCGATTGGTCCATTACCGATTGGGATTTTACCTATTCGTCGCGCATGGTGAGAAAAAAAGATTGGGTGGCTTACACATTGTGACGTATTTGAGAGAGAGCAATGGGAGAGCTGTTGGCGTTGTGAGAGGAGTGCCGCAAAAAGAAGAAGTGAAAGAGAGTTGTCCTGCTGCTGCGTCCTCCGCGTCCCGTTTCGAGAGCTGCCGCCGCCGCAGCACAGTCGTCCACGACCAGATCCTGGAATCTTGCGGCAGGACACTTGCACAGCTTCCTGCGGAGGAGCTTCGAGCGCGGGGTCAGGAGAGCCGGGCAGCGCGCGACCTTCGCATTAAATAATATATGTACATACCTTCGCGTGCGTACCAGTGCGTGTGTGTGTGAAGGCAGGTGGTGTGGGTGTGAGTGTGTAGGTGCACTGGAAAAAAGGTGGAAAAAACTGCAAAGAAAATTGTGTGTGAAAAAAGGGGGAACCAGAGGAAAGAAGGAGAAACTGAGGAAGGCCCAGTGGTTGCAGGGACGACATGCTGCCCCCCGCCCACAAGAAAGCGGCTGGTGGGTGGCTCCTCGACATTGAACTCCATTAAAACGCAAGCGCACGAAGAGTCAAGGATTTTGACTCGGATATTTGAATTCGGATTTGGCATTGGCATTTTCACGGTCATGGTCGCATCAGTTGGTGCATCCTCGTAGGCCACCACTAGCACTCGCTCCAGCTCCAGCTCCACGCCCACACCAGCAACAGCCACAACAATCATGTCCAGCGATTCGTCCGCGGAGAGCGACAGCGAGCTGTATGATCCGCTGGCCGAGGAGCTGCACAACGTGCAGCTGGTGAAGCATGTCACCCGCGAGAACATCGATGCCCTCAATGCCAAGTTTGCCAATCTGCAGGAGCCGCCGGCCATGTACTTAACCGAATACCAGGAGCTCACCTCCAAGCTGCACGAGCTGGAGGCCAAGGAGCACGAGCTGATGGAGCAGCTCAATGCGCTGCAGCAGCAGCAGCAGCAGCCGCATGAGGCGCCGGAGGAAACGGCGGCCGAGCAGCCGCACTATCAAAACCAAACGCAGATCCTGCAGCAGCAGCGACAGTTGGCTCGCATCCACGGCGGTGGCGGTGGCGGTGGCACCGATCTCACTGATTCCGGGCTGGGTGGCTCCAATCCGGCCAGCCAGTGTGGCACCCTCACCCGCCAGCCCAAGATCCTGCTGCGCGCCCATTTGCCCAACCAGCAGCGCACCTCCGTCGAGGTGGTGGCCGGCGTCCGGCTGTGCGATGCCTTGATGAAGGCCCTGAAGCTGCGCCAGCTGACGCCGGATATGTGCGAGGTGAGCACCACGCATAGCGGAAGACATATCATACCGTGGCACACGGACATCGGGACACTGCATGTGGAGGAGATCTTTGTGCGGCTGCTGGAGAAGTTCCCGATACGGACGCACACGCAGCATCAGTTCATCAGGAAGACCTTCTTCTCGCTGGTCTTCTGCGAGGGCTGCCGTCGGCTGCTCTTCACGGGCTTCTATTGCAGCCAGTGCAACTTTCGGTTCCATCAGCGATGCGCGGGCAGGGTGCCGATGCTGTGCCAGCCCTTCCCCATGGACAGCTACTATCAGCTGCTGCTGGCCGAGAATCCGGACAATGGCGTGGGCTTCCCCGGCCGCGGCACTGCCGTACGCTTCAATGTGAGTAGCCGCAGCCGCAGCCGACGGTGCAGCAGCAGTGGCAGCAGCAGCAGCAACTCAAAACCCCCCTCCTCATCCTCCGCCTCCAACCATCGACAGGGTCGGCCGCCGCGCATCAGCCAGGACGATCGCTCCAATTCGGCGCCGAATGTCTGCATCAACAACATACGCTCGGTGCCCAGCGATGTACAGCGGAGCCTCATCATGCAGGCCAGGCCGCCGTTGCCGGTGAGAGTCCCGATATTGTACTTGGCCCTGCTCCCAGCTTCATCTGTTCTTTATCCTCCTCCTCCTTTCAGCATCCCTGCACGGATCATTCCAACTCCACACAGGCCTCGCCCACCAGCACGCTGAAGCACAATCGACCGCGGGCCAGGTCCGCCGATGAGAGCAACAAGAATCTGCTTTCCCGCGATGCCAAGAGCTCCGAGGAGAACTGGGTAAGCTGAAAGGAAGACGAGAGGGTTTATCATTAATTCATTAATGTTCTCCGTTTTCCTGTGTTCCCTGCAGAACATCCAAGCGGAGGAGATATTGATTGGACCGCGGATTGGCTCTGGCTCGTTCGGAACCGTCTATCGCGCCCACTGGCACGGCCCTGTGGCGGTCAAGACGCTGAACGTTAAGACCCCCAGCCTGGCCCAGCTGCAGGCCTTCAAGAACGAGGTGGCCATGCTGAAGAAGACGCGCCACTGCAACATCCTGCTCTTCATGGGCTGCGTCTCCAAGCCCTCGCTGGCCATCGTGACGCAGTGGTGCGAGGGCAGCAGCCTCTACAAGCACGTCCACGTCAGCGAGACCAAGTTCAAGCTGAACACGTTGATAGATATCGGTCGCCAGGTGGCCCAGGGCATGGATTATCTGCACGCCAAGAACATAATACACAGGTGAGCGGGCAGCCAAAGAAATCCAATCCAAAATGGAAGTTTCAATTCTCTTTCCCCTTCGACAGAGACCTGAAGTCGAATAACATTTTCCTGCACGAGGATCTGTCGGTGAAGATCGGTGATTTCGGTCTGGCCACCGCCAAGACCCGGTGGTCCGGCGAGAAGCAGGCCAACCAGCCGACGGGCAGTATTCTGTGGATGGCGCCGGAGGTTATACGCATGCAGGAGCAGAACCCGTACTCCTTCCAGTCGGACGTGTATGCCTTCGGCATTGTGATGTACGAGCTGCTGGCGGAATGCCTGCCCTATGGCCACATAAGCAACAAGGATCAGATCCTGTTCATGGTGGGACGCGGCCTCTTGCGGCCGGACATGAGCCAGGTGCGTTCGGATGCACCGCAGGCGCTGAAGCGTCTGGCCGAGGACTGCATCAAGTATACGACCAAGGATCGTCCGCTATTCCGGCCGCTGCTCAATATGCTGGAGAATATGCTGCGAACGCTGCCCAAGATCCATCGCAGCGCCAGCGAACCGAACCTGACGCAGTCCCAACTGCAGAACGATGATTTCCTGTACCTGCCCAGCCCCAAGACGCCGGTGAACTTCAACAATTTTCAATTCTTTGGCAGTGCCGGCAACATCTAAGCGGGCAGCTGTGTACCTGTGTGTACTTATCCTGCGCAGCCAAAGCCTCTTCGAAGTGATCTATATATCTAAATATATATATATATGTATTTAACACACATGAAAACACCCCCAACCCTACTACCCCTCTGTACATAAGCGGCGGCGGCGCCAAACCGAAATAGAGCGAGAGGGCGCACGCTGGCGGAGATGGCTGCTTTCCTTGGAACTGACTAAGTGCATTTCTGTTGCGACAAATTAACGACTACAAACTGTAAACTGTAAACTGTAAACTAAACCGCAACGCCCATGTGTACATAACTGCATCATAACTTATAAACGTTAGGCAAGACTACTGAGCTAAAACTAAAACTTAAACTAAAGCTAAAACTAAAACCTAAACTAAACTAGCTGATCGCAATTACATTATACACATATACTTATACTATGGAATGGCAAGTTGTTTCCTTTTTCGTGGGGTTTAAAACAGAAACCTAAAGGGTCCCTTCGAGACTCTAATAAAAATTGGTTCCTCAATAACAGGAGTGGGTTCTGGAATTTAAAATCTCAGCCTAATAACCCAGATACACAGAAAGTAGATAAGCATTTTCCCTATAAATCTGAATATATAAATTAAGCTGAAAGAGAAAAGAGCGTGAAGAGCTACATAGCTGTGGGAACTGGAGGCTAACTCCACGTGCTCATAGCTGCTGTACAAATTTCCTTACAGCATTGTTTCAGTTCATAATAATTTCAAAACAAAAAAGTTTAATGGAAACTTTTAGTTCGCAAAAACAGCTTACAGAGGTTCTAATTTCGTATATAATTTATATTTTCATATATTTTTCGTATCTTTATAAGTGTAACAAACAAATAAAAGGCCACAGGCGTCTGGAGGATGGCTTCTAAACATATCTGCTGGCTATGGCCAGGACTTTGGTGTAGTCCGCTCCCTTGGCCAGCGTCTTCTCCTTGAGAATCGTGCGCAGAACGGTGGGTATGGGTACATGGATGCGGGTGCCCAGCGGACTGCCGTTGTCGTCGATCAGCACCAGGTTGTTGCTGTCGAATTTGGGCTGCTTCGGCCGCTGGTTCTGCTTGAGGCCCACGAGGATGCCCTTCTTCATCTGGCCCTTGATGGCCACCAGCACCTTGTCGCCGATCAGGCCCACGCCACGCTTGTTGTACACATGAATACAGCGCGGCGGCCGGCCCTCGGCCATGGCTCGCTTGCCCAGATCGCTGTTGTCCACCACCCGGAGACGGGCCAGTTTCCTAATCTCGCAGCATGCCGGCGTCGTGTGGATCATCTGCTGCTGCTGCTGCCGCCCGACAGCGGCCAGGGTGGCTGGTCCCAAGGTCTTAAGTATCCGTAGCGCCATTGCAGTGTGTGATTTTTCCCTCTTAAAACAGGAATTTAATTCATTAGAAACGAAAACAAGAAATTATACAATTTCTTATTGCCAGATAGGGATGGTAACTAGGGAGGCTGAAAACATCGATGTTATCGACATCGCAGTTTTTCTTGGCGATGTTTTCCGATGTTTTTGTTGATGACAACCGGCAAAATTTAAAACAATGTTCGTTATCCCATTGATGATTTTAGAGTAATAATTGTCCCTAAGCTATTGGCAGGGCCGTAGAGAGAAAATCAGGGCCCATGGGGAAATCTATATTCGGCCCCTCCCTTCCCTGCTATTCCCGACTTCCGAAGCATCACGGGCCCTTCTGAAACCATCGTCAAAATTGACGAAAATTGGACAAAAAATTAGGTACGAAGTTTTGAATACAGAAAAGTTCTCCTATAAAAACCAAGAAGAAAAAACCAAACCAGACTCAAATCGGTTGAGTTTTAGCCAAGTTATGAACAAATACCCTTAAATGTGTTTACGATTTTTATGTACAAAAAAATGTAAGGGGTTACATCGTAAAATTTAAAAAAAAATTTTTTTTAACTTGGAAATGTAATTTTGAATGCAGAAAAGTTTTCGTAAAAAAACCAAGAAGAAAAAGCCAAACCAGACTCAAATCGGCTGAGTTTTACCCAAGTTATGAACAAAAAACCCTTAAAGGTTTCACCGATTTTTAGGCCAAAAAAAAGTAAGGGGTTCCATCGTCAAAATTATAGAAAATTCGGAAAAAATTAGATATCGAGTTTTGAATGCAGAAATGTTCTCCTATAAAAACAAAGAAGAAAAAACCAAACCAGACTGAAATCGGTTGAGTTTTAGCCAAGTTATGATCAAAAAACCTTTAAAGGAGTTACCGATTTTTGGGCAAAAAAAAGTAAGGGGTTCCATCGTCAAAATTATAGAAAATTGGCAAAAAAAATTATAAATTGAGTTTTGAATGCAGAAAAGTTCTCCTATAAAAACCAAGAAGAAAAAACCAAACCAGACTGAAATCGGTTGAGTTTTAGCCAAGTTATGATCAAAAAACCATTAAAGGAGTTACCGATTTTTGGGCAAAAAAAAAGTAAGGGGTTACATCGTAAAAAATTATAAAAAATTGGCAAAAAAATTATAAAGTGAGTTTTGAATGCAGAAAGGTTCTCCTATAAAAACCAAGAAGAAAAAACCAAACCAGACTCAAATCGGTTGAGTTTTAGCCAAGTTATGATCAAAAAACCCTTAAACGAGTTACCGATTTTTGGGCAAAAAGAAAGTAAGGGGTTCCATCGTCAAAATTATAGAAAATTGGCCAAAAAAATATAAATGGAGTTTTGAATGCAGAAAAGTTCTCCTATAAAAACCAAGAAGAAAAAACCAAACCAGACTCAAATCGGTTGAGTTTTAGCCAAGTTATGAACAAAAAACCCTTAAAGGTGTTCCCGATTTTTAGGCAAAAAAACAAAAATGTAAGGGGTTACATTGTCAAAATTTTTTAAATTTTTTTAAAAAATTGGAAATTTAGTTTTGAGTTTAGAAAAGTTCTCCTATAAAAACCAAGAAGAAAAAACCAAACCAGACTGAAATCGGTTGAGTTTTAGCCAAGTTATGATCAAAAAACCCTTAAAGGAGTTACCGATTTTTGGGCAAAAAAAAAGTA